>CAKOAT010161044.1:0-64753 GCA_932364175.1 Eruca vesicaria subsp. sativa | reverse complement strand
CCGTTATCACATAAACCAGCCAGATTTTTTTAAGTCAGCCGTAACGATCGACTGAGTTATGTTCATAACTCAGCTTATTTCTCATAAGTCAGCTAGGTTAGTTAAGTCAGCCGCTACGCACCTATATCTCGGCCGTAACGTAGTTCGTATCCTATTGCGGCTGAGTTTTATGCCGCATTCTTACGTGGACCCAAACTTTCTGCTTACGTGGCATAAAAAAGTAATGGCATTCTTGTAAATATGTTTTTTCTCACAACATGAAAAAAGGGCACGCTGGGTATTAAAAAAAAGGTAGTAATAAAAAAAAGTTTTGTATGGTTGTGATAATAATTAATAAAATTCATACTAGTTGAGTTAACTTCCCTATATTATCTAAATATTTTCAAAATCAGATATCAAAGATATTACCCAGATATTTTCTAATATTGCATTTTGCCAATATATTTTAATATATTTTTCAGTAAAATATAAATATTTATTGTTTTAATATTTATTTTAAATAATAGAATGTACTTTTAAATATTATTACCATTAATTTTAATTCATTTGGATTTATTAAATAAGAAATACCACTACTATAATATTTATAAATACATTATTCATATTCATAATTAAATTACTACAATAAATAATATATATATAATAACTTAATTAAAAATATTTTATAAACTATAAAATAAAAGAATTACATATTCATGACAACATATATTCATAGAGTTTGCAACATACTTCAATTTATTAATGCAAAATATTAAAATATATATTAAAAGAATAAAAAATTATAGTTAATATAATATCTAAATTACTTTATTAAAATATAATTTAGTATATTTTTATTTGATAAAAATATTATTTTTCTTGATTTTATTATACAGTATATGGAATTATATATTATGTAAACATTTATAAGTATGAGAGCATCTGAACACTATATATTTAATTTATATTATAATAAATATTTATGTAGTCAATCTATAAATTAAAACGGTAATATAAAGTTTATAAGACAATATAAATGTATGAAATATAATATAGAATATGGTTAGAGTAATTAATGAGAAGAGAGAGAATAAATTGGATATATTTAATATGTGATATGATTTGTAACAACTGATATATAATATACTAGGTGGACGGCCTGCACGCTTGTGCGGACATTAATATAATCTACACATTGCATGAATAAAATATAATATAAATGTATAAATATATTGTAACTTTCTTTCTCTTTTACATAAATACTCTATTTTTAATATATTTTTCTATCTTACTCATTTTGTTTCTCCTTGTATTTTTTCACACATTCGTTTTATTTCTTATGTATCTCTCTTTGCATTATTTTTGTATGTCTTTGTACACCTCTCTCTCTCTCTTTTTCTTTCTCTCTCTCTTAGTTGATCAAATAATCTCAAAATCTCTTAAACTTACATTCACTCTCTCACAATCACCTATATTCATTCTCTTAGCCTTGTCCTTAATATGATCCTCGATATTTCACTTTAAAACTCTTTCTATCTCTCTTTAGTTGCAAAATTTTCACCAGATTTTGTTAAATCTTCAAAACACTTTCACATAGTATTAATAAATGATTTCAGAATCTATCTCACTTATATTCAGTCTCTCACTTATATTCACTTTCATCTTCATTATGATCATAACCGACTATCTAATCCTTATCATCACCATATCTCCCTCTCTTTCTCCCTTTCTTACATATTTTTTATTTAGAATTTAATATAAAATCACAATTGGCTAACCAAATAAATTCATTATCAAATTCTCTCCAATCTTCACACTATCTTATCAAACATTGATTCCTTTGACCAAGATTTTCAATGAAAAAATAAATATCTTATTATTAATTTTGTTTTTTTTAGTTACTTCATTACATACATATTTTAAGTAAATCTAAATAACTGTATTTCAAAAAAGTAAATTTGATTAAATAATTATATAACATAAAATATTTTAATTCTTAAATGATGTGATTCATTATTTTAGACATAGAATAATATAAACATGAGATTCAACAGTTTTAATATATCAAAATAACATGTTTCTAGTTGTATAAATTTTGTTATAACTTTGTTATCATATATTTAAAAAGTTTATTACACAGAAAAAAATACTTATCTTTATTTTAAAATAATTTATTTTAAATTTAATTTGCGTTATATTTTGCATCTTCAACTTTAAATTTTTTATAACTTATCATTTATATTTATCTCCTTGCTCAATTTTTCTTTATGTTGTATAAATATAAACACCTAAAAATAATTATTTTACAATTATACTAATACGTAAAAATATTTTGGTATACAAATAAAAAATTATGTATGTACAAATACAAAATAACGAAGAATACAACAAAATGTTTTATTATTATTCACTCCTGTTTTTTTTATGTCTTTTTTCTTTTTTATTTCTAATTAAAAATAAACATGCCAATTTTAATATACTTAAAGCTATATGAATTATATGAATAGAATATTAACTCTAGTCTTGTATTAATATAATGTTTTCATTTTTTGTAATTTTATATTTTAATAAACTTTTTCGTTTATTCATATTTTTAAAAAATGACATATCATATAATTTTCTATTTTAAATATAAAAGTACTTAAATAAATTTCAATGAAAAAATAAATATCTTATTATTAATTTTGTTTTTTTTAGTTACTTCATTACATACATATTTTAAGTAAATCTAAATAACTGTATTTCAAAAAAGTAAATTTGATTAAATAATTATATAACATAAAATATTTTAATTCTTAAATGATGTGATTCATTATTTTAGACATAGAATAATATAAACATGAGATTCAACAGTTTTAATATATCAAAATAACATGTTTCTAGTTGTATAAATTTTGTTATAACTTTGTTATCATATATTTAAAAAGTTTATTACACAGAAAAAATACTTATCATTATTTTAAAATAATTTATTTTAAATTTAATTTGCGTTATATTTTGCATCTTCAACTTTAAATTTTTTATAACTTATCATTTATATTTATCTCCTTGCTCAATTTTTCTTTATGTTGTATAAATATAAACACCTAAAAATAATTATTTTACAATTATACTAATACGTAAAAATATTTTGGTATACAAATAAAAAATTATGTATGTACAAATACAAAATAACGAAGAATACAACAAAATGTTTTATTATTATTCACTCCTGTTTTTTTTATGTCTTTTTTCTTTTTTATTTCTAATTAAAAATAAACATGCCAATTTTAATATACTTAAAGCTATATGAATTATATGAATAGAATATTAACTCTAGTCTTGTATTAATATAATGTTTTCATTTTTTGTAATTTTATATTTTAATAAACTTTTTCGTTTATTCATATTTTTAAAAATTACATATCATATAATTTTCTATTTTAAATATAAAAGTACTTAAATAATTTTTGAATGTGATAACTCAATTATAATATCGACATTTATCTCTGGAAAATGATAGAATTTTTTAAAATTTTTACATTTGACTGTTTTGCATTCATTGAACATATTTTAAGAATACATATATATAGTGAGTGAGTATAAAAATATTATTAGTTTTCTGTAATGTATGATTTTTTATCCACTATTAATAAAAAAAATTAAATCGTTTATATACTTATTTCTATAATATAATATGTATTTATATGTATATTCTAAATTTTTATAATGGAATATGTAATATTTAATTGTTTCTATAAACAAATTCTATTAATCCTATGTATTTAAGATGGTTAATTTTTTGTTTGGTAATATATATTAGATTTGGTAATTCTAAGATTAGTTTCCTTTTAAAAAACTTTAATTAAATAAATAAAAATTCAAATGCCAACAACCAATCAAATTAAGAGAATTAATTCTACATTGCACCTATGAATGACACGTAAGCAAAATTCATTAAAGTGACTTCTCTTTTAATATATAGGGGGATGTAAGCCAAAAAAACAAATTACCAAAATACCATTAATAAGGGTGCACACAATTTCCATCAGTCGATTTTTCAAGGATATCTTTATTTTTAATAGTATAGATTGTAGCTATTTGTTGCTAAATAAAAAAATTATAGCAACCCTTTATTCTTAGCCAAGTTGTAGTTATTTAGCTAAAGACCACCGACGGAATCTATCTGTAGCTATGTAGCTACAGATTGTTACAACTAGCTATAAATTTAGCTACACAATTAAAATTTTGTATTCTGTCGCTATATTTGTAGCTAATTAATTTAGCTACAGGAATACTTTAGCTAGTCCATAGCTAATTCAATAAATTCTTGTAGTGTATATGTATCCTATAGTTTATGTACAACATACATTTATCTAAAATAAATATCCAAAACTATCTAAGACTGATCTTACAAACGCAAACTACAGGGAGATTATATCTAAAGTTGGTAATATTAACAGTTTTGCAGTACTTATATAACATAAATGTGTATAAGCTTTCAAATTTAAATATTTGTCCTCAAAATTAACAAAAAGTAAAGTAAGATCACTTCTATAGGTTTTTATGAATTTCTGCTTTAGACCATCTATGTTGTGCATTAGAAGCAAATACATATATACTTGTCTTTAAATGATTTTTATCTCCTCACAAAACCCCAAGTAGATTTCTCTAGTTGGTTTCATCGATAAATTTTCTTAACTCGATTTTTAAGAACTCGATTGATATTTTGATTTAGAAATACATAATAGAAAATATAGTTTTTATTCCCTAACTATTTTAAATCGGCATATTTAATATGTAAGTATGGTTTGCACAAAATTATTTTCGAACTAATAGTTGACTATGCTAAATGGGGCATTGAAATAGTCAACCATTATAAATCATTTAGATTCTTTTTGATAATTTTAGGTATTTTCAAACTTTGTTTCTTTAGAAGATTATCCGAATAATTATCTCATAAGTATTCATTATCTGTCCATATCATTTTGTGTATCCATTTGTTTAAATGAAACAATTTCAAAGGTATGTTGATATCAGAAATGGGATTGCAGCATATTGTCTTTAGATGTTAAAACAATTTGGATAGCAATTAAAGACCAAAAAGAAAGAGTACACACCACGCATGTGTCATTTGAATCTCAAGTCTGCCTGCCTATACACACATCCAAATTGTAAAGAATAGAGCCAAAAACAAAAAACAAACAAACAAACAAAAAGAATAAAGAAAAGCATAGAAGAGAAGCTTCGTAGCTCAATGTGAGAAAACAAATGGAAATAAAATGGCAAAAGCTTCACTTTCGGTAATAAATGAAAGAACATCATAGATAGCTTAATAAATAATTTTGACTTCACCATTAGGTGTTGTCCTCCTTACTCTCAGACGATGTTTACTCAGGCAATGTCTGGAATAAGAAGTGGAAATCAGATCGCTGCCGGAGAAGCGGCGGTGGATCAACGTCGGAGAGGCTAATGGTCCCGCCGTGGAAGGATTGTGAAACATCTTCCACTGAGAAAGGAATGCTGAAAGATACATGAAAGAAACGGTGACTTGCTTTGCAAGTAAGTAGGGAGAAAGCAAGATATTAGTTTTTTTCTTTTTTTTTAAAGCGTACCTTGAGTCAACATCTAGCAAGAAAGAAGGGTAAGTCATGTTGACTGAATCTTCGGCCACTAATTTGATCACCTATTATCAGCACAAATAGTTTAATCAATGGTGTTGTGTCTTTTCCTGAACATGTTTTGGAGTTGGTTTAGTTTTGATATACATTACTTACCTCAGGGGAGAGTCCTTGAGTTCCATACTTGTCGTCCCAAAACATAGTCCCAATGCGATATACTTGTGGAATGCTTAGTACCGGGCATATCTCTTTTGTAATTTCGTCTAATGATTTCTGTGTCTTTTGATGCAAGACCTGTAGAGTGATAGTGTATAATATATGAATGCCGATTTTGTTTTCATCGGTTATGAATTTTCAAGGATAGATGTAGTTCGAAGTTGTTTGTACCAGAAACTTCACTGCTTGCCTAATGTGTTGAAGTTCATCCCATGGTGACCGTGCTGCCTGTACAAGAGAACATTATATACGACTATGTAATTAATCTTTGTCTTGTTTTTTTTTTGCCCTTTGCATAGTTTGGTCAAGTAATGCTTTAGACTACCTCGTCTTCTGTCTTCAGGCACCACTGCTCTAATTCATGCAAACCCATTTTCAGATACTCGCCGTTGCTAAACGAACAACACTCTCGACGAAGCAACAAACTGTCAGAAGATACAAACTTTGTAAGTCAAGCAACGTCTTAATTTAGTTCTTTAGCTACTTGTGTCGTATGCAATATATGTATGCACCTGTTAAAGAGCTGCACATTTATGTACGAGAAAACTTGATGGAATAGTTTTCTTGTGATCATAGATGGGACCTGAAGATCATTAAGACACAAGTCAAGAAACAGGAAAAATATAACAAGTTAATGATCTTCCAAAGTGCGTTCTCTTACATGGTTTGCTGCCATCAAGATCAGTGTATGTTCAAGCTTTTCAGTGATGTTCTGCCATTGTACATATGATGCTTGTTGCTTTGCAGTTGTGCTCAAGTGTCTTCCTTCTCGCAATGTTCTAGCTCTCGTCGGTCTTGGTGCCTGTTACATTGTTACATGATTAGCTAATCACTAAGATATGTTTCACAATAACTTGATGAAGGATGTATACTGACATGGATACAGAGATTTAGTAACGGGTTTATCTCTTTCTTCAAGTTATCTCGGATCATTCCATATGTTTTCTCAACGTATGCAGCTATGTGTTGCTTGAATAATAACGCTGGGTACTTGGCTTCAACAATCTTTTGGTCATTTGATATACCAACCATCCCACTGTAGCCACTGGATGTTTCCAATCCCACTGAAGATGATTGCAACCCCTACAATGTTGTTACCAACAGTTACTAATGCTCATATAAATTAGAAATTCACTTTTAAGAAGCTTACTTGCACCAGTCTCCCAAATAGTGTAGTCTGAGATGGTCTGTTACGTCTTGAAGCAGAGTTATTTGTATTGCTGAACTTGAGTGTAGATTGTAGAAGATATAAAAGGGTAGAGTTTGTTGTGAGCCAATACGTTAGCTCCCTTGGGTCATCTTGGCTCTTCTGGAAGAACCAAAGTTAGTATAACTTAAATATAAAGTTTTGGTTTTCATAGGGTTAAAGGATGTTACTACTTTATTACCTCAATGGATGATCTGATTTTATGAACAGTTCTGTCAAATATATTTGTTTTCTCAAGTTCAAATGATCTCCATTGAAGTAGTGTCTTGTAAATTATCCAGGCTGCCACAGATCTGCCATTATCAAACCTTCTCTCCTCTGTGAGGCATTTCAGCAGCAGATCATGGCTCTCCTGTCCAGTAATACTCAATTATAAACTCTTCTGTGATGAACTTATGGCTCTCAACTACAAATGGTACCTGTTGCCTATCTGTTAGGGAGCTTTGTTTTGCTAACACAGTGACTGGAGTCCTTGGCTCCTGAAACTAATAAAAGTGGATGAATAACTGTAGAGTACTGTTTCTTAACTAGGCCTAGCAAAATAACTTACCTTTGTCTCCTGAATCTCTTCTGTTTGATGTCCATTTTCAAGATCCTGCACAGTTATGTCACATTAATGCAAATTTTATACTTGTTTTTAACTAAAAATTATATGTTGATAGAAGTTCTGCACCTTTGCAGATGCAGAAACTGCTTCAGTAGGTACTGTATTATCTACAGCAGTTGTTTGTCTGCGAAGATTTTCATTTTCTGACTCTAGAATTGCAATCCTGTCCTTAAGGCTGATAAGATGATTTTATGTTTACATATGATGATATCAGATGTTTTAGATTATGTGATGATATCAGATACAATTTCAAATCAGCTCACAAGACAGTACCTGTTTAACTCTCCAGGCTCTACGGCGCTTGTTGAAGCAGTTAAAGCCTGCTGGCGCAAGACCTGATTTTCAGATTCAAGGTTTGACTGGTTCGTTTGTAATCTGGATATTTACCAACAATACCTCATGAACTCTGACTGTAAAAAAGATTTATGATTTCAATGCCTCAAGAAACTGATTATATCAAATACCTTTCAATGACCTCTTGAAGTTGAGTGGCCTTTGCTTTTGCATCTTCTGTTTCAGTTAGACTTGCCTTGTTATCTCTCTCAAGTGCAGAACACACTGCTTCAAACTCCTCAATTTTCCCTTTTAATTTCTCTACCTCAACCTGCATTTTGAAAGATATTGTATGAGGAAATGATCTGCTAGTCGGTTGAACTAGTAGCTCAAGAATTTTACCTCTAGCTCATTGTTTAGACTGCTCAGTAACTCCAGTTGAGTGTTGTCCACAACTGGAACTTCTTTGATGACTGGTGGAGCTTGTTCAATGGCTAGTTTTGCTGCTTCTTTCTCTTGTATGATTGCAGCTTGGGCTTCATCTAGCTTCACTTGCAACTCAGTCAAAGCATTTTGTAGGTTCGCTATCTCTTGTGCTTTGGCTTCTTCTAGATCAACCTAATGAACATATTTTGAATTGTGACCACTATATACAAAGAACTCTAAGTTTTTTTTAGTTCATTGACTATTACCTTTTGATGTCTCTCTAATTCAAGACGCCAGGTTAGCTCTTCCACACGCTTCTCTAACTTGTCTTTAGCTTCCTTCAGTGCCCCAGTTTCTCTTGCAGCCTTTGTTGGAAAAAAATTTTTTTAGAATTTTCTAAGTAACTTGGACTGAAGTATGCAAAGTAGATTGATTTTTAATGTCTTATCAATGAAACTTACCATTTTGAGCTTTTTGAGCTCTTTTCGAGCTACTTTAGCTCTCCACAGACATTGCAGTGCTAATGTTGATTTCTTGTACTGGTTATAAGATTCATGAGCTTGGTATCTTCTCCATTCCCTCTGTTAAAAAATATACCAGTAAGAATATTCATAAAAGTACATATATCAAAATTTACTTTTCCATTTCCAATTTACTTGAGACTAGGCTAGTCTGAGATTGTAAAAGTCAAGTCCAGAAAGTTTTGATGACTTAATATAAACAAAGAGTTGAGATCAAGTAGTCAAAATCTATTACCTGAACAATAATTGCAGCCTTTGTTCTTCTTCTGTGTCTATGTATGTTTCGAGCATCCATTGCCCGTAAACCAGTCTGAATAACTGTTGCTGAAGCCTGGAGGTTAGTGTAGCTCATCCTTGCTCTATGAGCACGGGTGTTCTTTTGGATACAAATTGAAGCAGCTTCCCTTCGCATGTTTTGATATAACTTTCGTGCAAGTTGTGCTATAAAAGCAGTAGCACAAAGTTAGTTTAATAAATGTTATGTCATTGACAGCTTTTGATCAGCTTGTAACAGTTCTAATACATAGCTTTGTGTTGGTTAAGGAGTGTAACCTCTCACAAGTTTCTGCACAAAAATTGTAGCCTTTTTCTGACCAAGGAACTCTTTTCTTGTCAGATAAGTCCTGATTTGCCTCTGAATGAGCCTAGTTGCACCTGCCAAAACCTCGGTTCTTCGCGCATCTAGTTCAGCCATCTGTCCAGCCCTAAGAAATATCTTTGTTTTCCCTATCTGAAATTACACATCAGAATGCAAAATTTAGCTAGGCTAATTCTAGTAATGAATGGGTTGCATTTTTAAATGCATGTACGCTGAGCTTGACATACCTGATAGCCTTTTAAACCCATTTTGTCACAGATTGAAGCACATGCAGCCTTTTCATCAGATCTGTCAATAAATAAATGTGGATTTCTGAGTGTTGATTGGATGAAGAAGTAAGAATCTATCTTATTTTTTAGATATGCTATTTTGTAGGTATATACCCTTCTGGTACATCTGTTGCTAGCATCACAAAACGATCAAGAAACTCATCAAATGCTCGTTTTGTTGGATAACCAGCACAACTGATTCTTATAGCTTCCAGTACACCCTGTTCACTTACGCAAATTGTCTATAAACATAAACCTTATAAATATAAACTTGTTCAAATAGTAAACCTGAGACATTAGGCTTGCTTACTCCGCATCTTAGTTGGTTTAGGACGGTGTCATTCTCGAAAATGGATGGCTTTAGAACTGTATTTGGCTTCACACATCTAATATAATGAGGCTCCGTTGTGTTCAGCGTCTCCATTAGCGCTTGGAGTTGTTGCTGGAGGGTAGATTATGTCAGGAATAAAGATCTTGATCAATGTGCAAATGGTATGTTTTATATTGGCTTACCTTGAAACGTGTCCCAATTGATGAAAACTTGGACTGCTTTGATGCGTCTTCTGCCAATGGTGGAAACAGATTAGCGACAAAAGAGCACTTAGATGCATCTAACAAAGCTTGATGTTCTGCCACAACATAGTCCTTGTTCTTGTCGAGAAAGAACTCTGCTGAATATGTAACCTGAGGAAGAAAAGATCAGTCAGTAACTAGCTACAGTAGTTACTTTTAGCTTAGCGTATCAAATTGTATGTCTCACATCTCCTGCATAGTGGTTGACAGTGAAGGCTGTTCTGGCAAGCTTAGGTTTGCTGAAACGCTTGTGTCCTTTATATGTTTGATACATCTTCTGTGCAAACGTCTCATGGGTAGACTTGGGAAACATGCTGCAATAATGTAATAACCTTATGGTTACATCAGAGAGGAACCAGTATGAATTGAATGTTTCTGATACACTTACCATGCTTCATCGAGTAAAGCGATTATGCCTCCTGGTTTCTGCAAGAAAGAAGATGCCATTGATTATTTCCTTTGCTTTTTAAATGTTTATTATGTTAGTTGCATATAGTTTTGTACCTTCTCAATGAGATCTAAGACGTCTTGGTTGTCAACGAATTCAACATAGCTCCAGTCGATTTCCTCCCTTGTGTATTCCTCTTGCTCCATCTTGAATACATGCTGCATAGAAGAAAAATAGTTTCCATGTAAAAGTTTCTTGCAATGTGAACTGGTTACAGTGGTTATTTTCTTACCTGATTGAAGTGCTGCTGCAACTTCTCATTTGTGAGATTGATGCATAGCTGCTCAAAACTATCAAAGGTGCAGTGGTATTAGATCTTAAGTTCCATGTGTGTCAATCATTCAGGTTTAGAATTTCTGTCAGGTTTACCTGTTGATCTTGAAGCTTTCAAAACCATAAATATCTAGGACCCCGATCAAGCTTGTAGCATTTGGATCTTGACCTATTGAGCTGTTGATCTTGTCCACAATCCTGCCATAAATTGATTTGAAGACAGTTCACTGTTGGAGATTTCTCAAACTAAAAAACTGTTCTAGACAATGTCCTGAAGGAAATCCATGTTAAAGGTGTGTTTGGTCCCTCCTGTGATGTCTATGTGGTTTCTATTAGAAATTGTTGTGGAGGGCAAGAGAAGCTTTTGCATAATGATTTGTCAAAATATTCATTTTTGTTTCAGGGGTTGGATTTACTCACCAGTCAAATAACCTCGAGTATACAGTCTTGGCTAAAGCATCACGGTTTAAGGCTGCTGATTCAGGGTCAAGTGGCTTTGTAATGTTACCATCAGGAGTAACAATTACACGCTTGCAGAGTGAATCCTCCAGCATCTTTTCATCACACCTGCATCAAGTGGATTATCTGTCAGCATTGCCATTGGAACTGTGCAGAGAGTTCAGGTTAAAGATCGTCTATACATGAGTAGTTCTGCTGCTGTTTGAAGATGATATCTTGATTTATCATCCCTGAGTTTTGATGAATCTGCATCTTCTCCTTTCATAAAATTGACATTTCCAAGGTGGAGGATGGCAGCTACAACTCGGAATATGGCATCCTTAAAGTTGAAGTTTCTGGTTAGTAACAGCATTCTGTATCCTAATAAAATGAGTGTGTCATGTGACAAACCTGTGACTCTTGTCCAATACCAACAATGTCCATAGCATTTCTGGTTTCCAAATACTCTCTTGCATCATCTACATTAGAAACCTCATAGCAGTTTGTCTGATTCAGATAGTGGAACGTCCTTGGATCCCCTAGCTTGAACTTCTTAACTTCCTGAAAAAAAAATCATATTGCTAAGTTTTTTACCATTTATATTTCTTTCAGAATTGTTACTGATCATTTTACCTCAGGTGGTGCTGCACATAGCATGTAGAAGCAATGATAGTTCCTCTCAGGGTCTGAGACTTGGCAAACACGTGACCGTTCTAGAAGATAAGTTCTGATTGCAGCTCCAGATATCTTCCCACGCTTGTCAAATTGGATCTCAACGAACTTTCCAAACCGACTGTTACAAGAAAGATTGAGAGTTACAAACAGTCAAAACATAAGATGTAATAGTTATGTTCAAAGTAAGCGTCTGAATAGCTAACACCTTGAGTTGTTGTTTTTCACAGTTTTGGCGTTTCCGAAAGCTTCCAACACTGGGTTAGACTGAAAACCAGAACAGTTTTAGAATGGTGGAAGCAATTTATAATAAAATGAGAGCAAGTAAACTCACTTCCAACACTTGTTGTTCAACACTTCTCCCTTCTGTATCTGATCTGCCACCCATGAATGCAAGATATCTCATGAGCATTTTGGTTGTCTCTGTCTTCCCAGCTCCACTCTCTCCACTAACCAAAATGGACTGGCTCTTTGCTTCATTTATCATCGCCCTGGCATATATAGAAAGCTTTAGCTAAAACAGTAAGTCTCTACTCAGTGATTAACAACTTGTTACCTGTAACTAGTGTCTGCAACAGCAAACAGATGCGGGCTTAGCTCTCCAAAAGCTGCTCCTTTATATTGCTCCATCATATGGACACTATACAAATGTGGAAGTCTTTGGAATGGATTCACAGCAATCAAGATGTTTCCAGTGTATGTCTACCTTATTCAAGAAGTTTACAATTAGATAATCTCAAAAAGTTTGATCAATGGTATGTTTTAAGATTACTGACATATATCTCATTTAGTGAAAATCGGCAAGCCAGATTATGGAGGACCCCTGGCTCATGGAGGTAAGCCAGTTTAGTCATGTCATCAACTCCTGCAGGTGGCGCCTCTGTATCCTTTGGATATATGCTAGAGATACTGGCAACAATCTGTAAATATCAAATCTATACTTTAGTTTCTTTGTGTGGTTTTATAAGAAAATGAAAAATACTTTCTTACTGTTTTCTCATCTGCGGTGAGTATTGTTGCATTAGTGCCTTTGATTTCTGTTACTTCTCCATTAGTCCATGCAAGGTCTGGATCCTCTACCCAGACATGTGACCCGAGTGTAATGTTTACAGGAGTCCCCTTAACAAAGTTCATTCAAAGCAACCTCTTAAGTATTCACATTCAGAATAAAAGATAAAGGTATGTAAAATAAGGCTTACCATAACTCAACCTTCCTTCTAAGCTCTTATGGTTGAGTATCTGCAGCAGTTGAAGAACAGAGAGATCAAATCAACTCTCTTGAGTCGTTTTCTTGAAAACCATGCTTGAGCATTTGATATGAAAATGTTTGGTGTAAGATGTATTCTCCTTTTCAAAGCTTTTATGCTGTATTTGCTTTTGAACATGAATGGGTCCTCGCAGGTTAAACTAAAATGTGATATGCTACTTTTAGAACAATAAAGTGATTTGCTTTATATTTTGATATTGCAACTGCACCAACTTTTCTTTGATCGTCCATGGCCAGGTACTGTTTCGCTGTGAAAATACTTTCCTCTTTTTTCGTCGAAAAGACATCAAGACCCTTCACGTTTGGTTCCATGATCTCTGGCAGAGCCAAATACTCGAGGGACATGTCATGGGGTGCTTAAACTTGAAGTCATCACCTTAAAAGTGTGAACTTGTCACATCTTGTTGAAAGTTTATTACTTTCCTGTTTTATTTTATTTTATTTCGTGTGTGTGTGAAGGCAGCAATGGCCGGTGGAGCATCTCCGGTGGCGGCTGAGGGCGGTGCCGAAGCTGGGCCATTTGGTTTAACTTTCCAACTATATTGGTTTCCCTTTTATCATATAGTTTAGGCATTGTTTGAATATTCAAAGGTGCATCATTATCTGTCTAATTTTCCTAATTTCTCGATCCAAGAACATCATGATTACATGTGCAACACTGTGTTTTAGCTTTTTCATAAATTAAATTATAAGAGAATCTCTCAAAATATCTTTATATCAGCTGGCATAACACATACTAATCCATCTATCAAAACATTGATATTCATGTAATTCTTTTTTATTTGAAAACAAGGAAAACATAAAGTTTGATTTTTAACCACCACGTTAAAAAACAGAAAACAAACTAGAAAAGTAACAGAATTTGATTTAAGTCCAGTCTCAGAAAGAGAGACACAACAATAGTTAAAATGATTAGAAGAAAACTTTAGAGTAGTTCTAGGCTTATGTTCAATCATATGAATGGATCAAAACCAATTGAGAGTGATCTGGTCGCATCCTTAAACTTACCTAACGGAATTTCATTCAAGTTAGCATCCGCTCCAACCTCTACCATTATGATCGCAGCCAGGTATGCTTCACATCTCTTCAACATCCATTCTACTTGAATTGCCAGAGACAATCAAACAAGTTTCTCTTTCCATACTCGGTCACAAAGACATTGATGTGCCTTATATCTAACAAACCAATCCATACTAAATATTACATCATTAATTTTACCTGACAGATCATTAAGTCAGCTTATCACCACTAGAATGTTTAAGACCTTTCCCAAAGTTAACATAACTTGCTCTCGAGCTGTCAGACCAGTCAGTGGATCAAGGGAGTTAATACACAATCCTTCATGCTATGCTTCAAATTCCAATTTATTGAACTAAAAAGTGTCTTAATCTTTTAAAATTGAAACAAACAAACATTTTACTAACATAATAGTTTCTTAGTTTGACTGTAGAATAGTAAAGTAATGGGAATGGAAAAATTCACATAGAAATTCTGAGTTCCTGTACAGTGTCTGTTACGTATACAGATACGAACATTAAGAAACTCTCTCAGTATTCTTGTATGCAAAAAGTTATGTCACAGAGTTGGAGCAGCAGGGATATAGATTCATACAACATACGGAACTCAATGTTTCCTTGTAGTGTTTCCCGATAACTTCACCAACCTATAAAGAGAAAAAATAACTCCACTGATCACCATAAAAAAAAAGAAAAGAAAACAATGCAGAGTACACAAAGGATCAGTGAATCAAAGACTGTTATCTACATCAAGTGTCAAAATCCTTGACTCTAAACTTAAAGCAGCCTAATTATACACAAAATATTGAGTTACACATTAATTGACTGGTCAGTTTGGTTAATGATAAAAAATGGCTTAAAGGAACTTACAGTAGCTTTGTTTTTAGCCACCGATGTGTATCATTGGTCTATTAGCTGTCTTGGCAATGTCAAGCATTCCAGCGTGTGCCGCTTTCTTCCTCTTCACCTAAAAC
Source organism: Eruca vesicaria subsp. sativa (assembly GCA_932364175.1). Classification (NCBI taxonomy): domain Eukaryota; kingdom Viridiplantae; phylum Streptophyta; class Magnoliopsida; order Brassicales; family Brassicaceae; genus Eruca; species Eruca vesicaria. The sequence goes on along the minus strand of CAKOAT010161044.1, from coordinate 49,396 downwards.
CCCATTGTGAAACAAACCTTTATGCCTCATACACAAAACCAATCTTTGACGAAAACAGAGTGATGATGAAGCAACTAAATTACATACCGCAGCGCCTATAATCTCCCTTAGCGTTTCGTCATCCGCACCAGACCGGATGGGATCTCTCAAACTAACCTGCTCACAGGAAAGTTATGGTGTGAGACAAAATGATTTTCAACTTTAACGTTATTGAGAAGCAATACAAGGAATCATGTTAGTGTGTGTAGATGTTTTCAGCCATTTTGAATCAAGAAGAATTGGTTTTACAGTCGCATTACCTCTGAAGGCCCAAACAAGCATACTTTGAAGTTCCCATCTGCAAGTAATCTCAACCTATTGCAGCCAGAACAGAAGTGTTCTGTCATGGACGTGATGAAAGACACAGAACCGCAGTGTCCATCGATTGTAAAGTTCTTAGCTGTTTCAGTAGGGTGATCTTGGACACGTTTTATACTAGGAAAACGCTTTACCTGTTACCATAACAGCCCAAAACCAATCATGACTGCTGAAGAAAGAAATCTTCAAAACAGACCAAATATTGAGAGAGATCTACCTTACCACTTTATCCATCATTTCTGCATAAGACACAAGTTTCTTTACATTCCAAACATTTCCATCAAAGGGCATAAACTCTATGAACCGGACATTAATTGGCTTATCTCTAGTCAACTCCACAAAATCACAAATCTCATCATCATTCAATCCCCTCATGACAACACAGTTGACCTGTAACAACAACAAAGCATCAAATCTCATTCTGCTGCAATCAAATGAAAATGAAGAAACATACCTTTACAGGATTGTATCCAAGAGCAATAGCGGAATCAATTGACTGCATAACCCTCTCATGCCCTTTACGTCTAGTCAGAAACTCAAACTTTGCAGGGACAAGAGTATCCAAGCTGATGTTTATGGAATCAAGCCCACATTCTTTAAGCTTTGGCAGCTTTCTAGCAAGAGTAATACCATTAGTAGTAATAGCCAGATTCTTCAACCCTTTTAAGCTAGACAACTGCATACAAATCTCTTCGATGTCTTTCCTCACCGTAGGCTCGCCACCTGTCAACCTTATCTTGTTAACACCAGAAGAAACAAAGAGACCAGCCAATCTAACGATCTCAGACTGTGACAGCAACTGAGGCTTAGGAGTAAGCTCCACGCCTTCAGAGGGCATGCAATACTGACACCTGAGGTTACAACGCTCTGTCAAGGAGATTCTCAAGTAGGTATGAAACCGACCAAATGAGTCAACCAACATGTCTGAGACAGAGTTGGGTTTTGTCTGATCAACTTGAGCTGCATTGCTGGTAGCAGTAGTAATGTTTCTTGGTACTGAGCTTGACCCAACCTGTTGAAGAATCCCAAAACCACAATTAAACACTAAATCTCTATAATAGAAAATCACATGGCACACATACTAAAAGCAATCATATCAACATTCATCAGCTCTTAACAGGAGATTTAGCAAAGTGAATAGGAGAAAAGATTGGAACTTTACCAAGAGAGAGTTCGAATTGGTGAAACCCATTTGCCGGGGAGTGATTTTAGAAAGGAATCTCCTCATCGTTGTTAACACTGCAGAGAAACGATTGAGTTAGAGTCCTAAATACAATCATGCAACTTGATTACAGTGAGAGAGATGAATGAAAGAGGTGACCTTTGGGAGAGGGAGAGAGGTCTTCTTCTTTCTTTCTGGTAAAACCAAACGACGTTGGATTATTCTTCTATGGTAGAAGAAGGCTGGCGTTGAAAAAATGAAGACGGCACTACAAAAGAGTACAAAGGTTAAAAAACAATAACTATTTCGTCTTTTCTGAGACATCTGCCGGTCTTGCCGGTGACCCGTTACCGGGAATCAAACCAACGTTAATTTGGAAAATTTTGACTGTGGTAAACATTCCTTTTAATATTTGACCCCAAAAATACATTCCTTTAATATTAGATGCATTGTTAATAAAAAATATTATGTGCATTAATAATTTGGTAAATTCATAAATAGTCTTAGTTAAATTTTAATCGGATTAATATTTTTGACAAAAATTCAGATTAATATTTTGTGAGTATATATTTAAATTACTACTCAATTTTAATAATATTTTATAAAAAATATTGTATCTACAGTATCAATTAGTACTCTTCAAACGTTTCTATACTAAAATAAGTCTGGATATTTTATTTGTTAAATTTGATTCGATTTGTTATTCATTTCGATTCGATCTAAAAATTTAAATATCCATAAAATTTGGAAACGAAAAAATATAAAATCAATTCTATTAAATCAAAGTAATCACAAATATTAAAATTTTGGAATAGGATATATATAAATATATATGTATATCTTGATTAAATTTAGAGTTTTTAAATATACAAGTATATATAATTATTATTCTAACATATGATTTAATAAATTATATTCACTTTATTACTTATAAACGTGTTAAATCAAAACAAAATTATGAAAATTATAACTTTTTAAGTTTTTTCTTATTATATTGTTGACTAAGTAAAGGAGAGATGTTTAGGTTAAAATTTATCTATCTTCTTTTGGAGAGAGAACTCCTCTCTTGACCCTCTTACCAAATCATCTATCTTTGAGGGTTTGAGATTATTTCCTTTTGGTATGTATAGTATGTTTGATCAATAGATCAATCATTATGTTTAGTTAGTGGATTATGTTCTTCATTTAGGTGATTTCGATGTTTTTCAAACTATTTTCTGAAGTCGTTCTTTTTGTTCATCACCCTATCTTCGAAAATAATTTGATTTTAATAAAGTTTCTAATCTCCTCATTCGCATCCCTTATATATTAAAGGAGAAACATTTGAAAAATTGTAACCTTAATTTTGTAATAATTAAAAAAGACATCATGCTTAGGTGTCACTCAATTAGATAGTCAATTACATTCAATTGAATAATAAGTAGGTCCACATTCGATTTTTATATGTCGCTGGATACATTCGTTGGTCAAATAATATGATATGATATTTATGATAGAAGCATTTATGATTGTTTCTCTAAATATAATTACTATTTTATTTTCTTTCCATAAATAAAACCTACGGAATTACCATAAATGACTAATATATATATATGACAACTAATGATTCTAATAATAAATACTAAGATTAGATCCGCGCCTTGCGCGGGATGAGATGATTAAAATTGTTGTATTTTTTAAGATAAGAAGACATTATATCTGTTTTATTTGCATATTAGTTTGTTTTGGATTGGTTGTTTCGGGTTTTTAATATCGTGTAATTATATATCAATATTATAAATATTATCTTTTTGGTTAAATTGCGATTTTGATTTTATGGTGATAACACAAAGAATAAAATTAATTACGAAATTGTTTTTGGAGAGGCCCTCACTATGGTAAGTCTCTATGTTAAGGAAGATGATAAATTTAATATAAATAAAATAAACTCAATTCCATTATAATAAAGATGCATAATCTCATTCTTCCAAAAACAAATAATAGTCTAAATATAAATAGGTATTGTATAAAATAATATACAAACATGTATATATTAGTATCATCCCTAAAATAATATACAAACATGTATATATTAGATCATCCCTAAAATAATATACAAACATGTATATATTAGATCATTGTCATCACGTTTGCTATCATGAATAATCATACAATATAAAGAGAGCCATACTTTTCATTACGAAGCTCGACCGTAAGTTTATGAGTCTCTTTACCATTAGCTGATACCACTTCAATAGGAGTCACCTCAACAATCTGACCTATGACATCTGAGACAAAATATATGAGTTATATCGTCTGACTATACATTCGTATATTAAATGAAAGCACCGGAATTATGTTACTTACCAACCAAATAGTCTGTACTGAGTGTACCATCAAGAATATCCCTGTAGTTAACTGGTTCAAAACCAGTTAGAGCATCGGGGAAATCATCACAATTCCTCACGCGTGTTGTCGACAGAAAACCAATTCTATATGGATGTATGGTTGTTCGGTACGATCCACAAGAAGGGTTTAGTGGAAAGTTGATGAGAATCTTCGAACTTCCTTGTGAAAGGAATGAATCAAACTGATTAACCAGATCTTTTTTGACAGTAGCATTAATTTTAACACCCTACAAAAAGCAACAAATATAGTCAAAAATTATATAGGTTCATTAAACTACTAAATATTACTAACGTGAATAATAAAGGATGCTTACGTTCTCATCGATTAGAACCATCTCAATTGTTTCTCCACCGGCTGCAGAATACTGCTTCCACAAACGAATGGTCTTTACCCTAATCTTCCACTTAGACTTGAACGGTTTCAAATCTGACACAGCAGTAAACGCAGCCATTAGAGAAAGATGAGTGAACAATAACTGGGTTTTCGTTTAGGTTATGAGTCCTAATGTGCAGAAGAGCGTTTATTATATAGGGGATAATAAACCTAATGGACTTGCCGCACAAGATAATTAAATGTAAAGATCCTTACCTTGGTGAGTAATTTACTTCGACCACAAGAATGTAAATATTGCCATAAACCAAACTTTTTACATAAATGAAAATGACCTATCATCATTAATAACCCTTGCCAAACACTCATATACTGTGAACCAAAATTGAAACATTAACCGTTTCAATTGAAAGAAACGGTTTAACCAAAAAAAAAAGGAGTTCTCGGTTTAACCAAAAAAAAAAGGAGTTCTCGGTTTAAACAAACTCATCCCTTACATATTCGGAAGTTCATGCTACGTACACGAAAATTGCATTTTATATATTTCCAGTCAAGATAAGTGAAATAGGTTTCTTTGTTGAAGACGAAGATCGTTAGTTACCATGCTTTCTCGTAAATATGAATATCGTTAGGGAACATGTACAATCATGGACGTGAATATGCAACTAAGTAGTACTATATACTAATAACTTTTTTTTGGTTAATTCTTCTTTATTTTACGGCTGTCTTCAACATGCAGAGTATCAGTATAACCCGAAAGATAAGGTAGGATTAGATCAGGCAATCAAGCTTTCGGGGGTGATAAGTTCAATATATGCGGGTCAGGGAAAAGATGGGAATGATAGTTTATCAACTGGTACTTCTTCAGCTCTTACACGAGAAGCTGAATTCTCAGATTAGTCAAAATTGGAAAGAAATAGCATGACGGTATGGACACTACACTCGACATAAGAAAGTAACTCGATAAGTTGTCTAGAAAATTATGACCCATGCATTTAAAAGACGAACAACGTTTTTTGCATACGTATAACGTTTGTCTCATATATCTGTTTTTTTGTCATCCACATGACATGGACAAATGGAAGATGAAAGTATATTGCTGTGAACACCATTAAGAGAGCTTTGAGACAATCCGAAAAGGCTCATTTGGAGAAGCAAATTCTCGACTTGTATAACGAAATGTCCAATCTCAAGAGCCGTAAACCTTTCACATATATATGTCGACAATTAGTTCAATAGCTCATGTCCACGTCCTTTCCTATGGATACAAATATCGACATTAAAAACTTGTGCCCAAAAATCGAAAACTACATAACCAATCTCACCAACCTACGTAGATTAGATAAAAAAACCATCTCGAGCACGACTACTATACGGCCTTGGACTCTCTCTCGAAGACAACACACTTCACCATTTACATCTACCCTCAGTACTACCTCAAACTTAGCAAGGTTGAGTTCAATCTCTTGACGCTACACATGAGCCATGTCCAAACCAAGAACGCGTTCATGGGCTCCGGTATGTTGCCCTTGACATCCATCATCTTAGATACATCCCACCTCCCAAATAACGACGTTCCAGAAGTTTGACATCGACCCTCAAGCCAATTCACTTGCCTCCGAACTTTTCTCACGCGATGTTGAACTTTGTAGTTTTAATGAGTTCAATCTCTTCACGCTACACACGAGCCATGTGAAAACCAAGATCGCCTTCATGGGCTTCGGTAAGATGCCCTTCACATCCATCATCTTAGATACATCCCACCTCCCAAATAACGTCGTTCCAAAACTTTGACATCGACCCTCAAGCCAATTCACTTGCCTCTGAAATTGTCTCACGCGATATCCCCTTTGTAGTTTTATTTTTAAAGTGGCTCGTGTGTTTTAAATAAGGTAATAAATTGTGAGAAGGTTGTAAATAAGGTAATAAGGTAATAACTTGTGCGAAGGTGGTGTGAAAACATTTAATGCAAAATGCTTCTATTTTAATATATAAGGGATTTGATAACAGTTTATATATCCACCATCATTTTTCTTTAATTTTATATTATTAAAATAAATTAAACAATCAAATTAGATATAAAACTAAACTTTAGATTTTTTCGTATAGGTTATACTTTGAAATTAAAATAACGAGAATAAATAACTAAAACTATTAAAATTATTATGTTAAAAATTAATGATCAATTTTTATTATAAAAAGATAAACATGATTTTAAAACCATATAAGTAAAAAGTATCATTCAATAATAAAACAAATATATATACAGATTAAACTATATACCATATAAGATTACATAAATATTTTTATTTCAAAAATTTCAATAAATTTTCAAGAACATTTATAAATTATAAACTTATTAATTTTTTCACATTGAAATTTTTTGTTATCAATGATTTAAATATCTTAGTTCTTTTTTTCAATTTTGTATTTTTAAAAGATATTAAACAATCGATAATATGGTTATTTTTGGTATATACCATACAAATCGAATGAATGTGATTTATAAAAACCATAGGATTTGGATATGGTTTGATTTATAACCGATTAAACTGAAACATGTAAATATATGTATAATTATAACGACGCATGAATATCTATTTATTACATGAGTTGAACTATAATTATAATTTATAAATAACTAACAATTTATTACAAGTGAGACTTCTTATTTTGATCTTTTTGCTTTTTTAACAGTAACTAAATTGAAGTAAAGATTATAAAATTGATGGACAACAATTAGTTGAAATTCTTTACAACTTTTTTTTTATCTTTAAACAAACAGAGTTGTGTTCAATCGAAGACATATTGGTTTGATGAACACTAAATATGGATGAATATAAAAACTTTTCTTTCAAGCTTCTGTTTTGTTTTTTTTTTTATTTTTATTTTCAAAATATAGTGTTTTCATATTAATTATAGATTTGATCATTTTATTAGATGATAGAAACCTTTTTTTTTTTATTCTTTTATTTAAATATATAATTTTTTTTTAATAAATGACTCTGTGACAATATGACTCTAAATATGATCATATTATATATTTGTATAATATATAATATGATCTCAAACTAAATAATTATGTTTTTGGTATAAAACTGAATAAACTGAAAACTGATGGTATATAAACCAAATCAAACTGAAGTACATATAGATTTAGAATAGTAGTTATATTTTAATAATCGAAATACCAAAAAATCGAGCCGAACTGAAACCCGATATCTGGATTGAACACCTCTAATCCGAATGAATCTGAACTATTGTTTCATTTTTCAAAACATAATAAAAATAATAGCTTTATCCCGCGCAAGGCGCGGGTCTTATCCTAGTTGAAATTTAAATCATGTTTTGTCTTCAGTCGGATTTTTTTCCCTGCATTATGCTCATATGTTTTGTTTTAGGGCTGGCACTTTATCCGTTAAAATCGATTTGATTCGTTATTTGTTTCGATTCGATCTAAAAATTTCGGATATCCGTAAAATTTTGAATCAAAGAAAATTCTAAAAATCAATATCCGTTAAAATCGAAGCAAATCAAAAATATTAAATTTTTGGGAAGCGAATATCCGATCCGATCCGAAAATATATAAATATATGTATATCTTGATTATACTTCAAATTTTAAATGTAAGAAATTATTATTCTAGCACATGATTTCAAACAACTCTATTCACATTATTACTTATATAAAATTATTACATAAAAAAAAAGAGAAAACAATTATGACAATTGTATGTTTTTAAAGTTTTGTGCTATTATAATTGTAACTTAAACTTAAAAATTACAAAATATGTAAATTCACTAGTTATTTTAGGGGGTGTTATTCAATCAGTGATTTCAAATCAATGATTAATGTTTTATAATCTATCAAATTTTAAAATTTTAAGAAAGTTTAAGTTGATGAATTTTGAAATCTCTGCAGTAGGCCTTAGATTTTGAATTCATTCATTTGTTCATAAAAATTCACAAGAGATGATTTGAAATCAATCCAAAATACAAAGAATTTTAAAATCATTAAAAGTTGAATAACACTAGATTTTAAATACTGGATTTAAATCATTCAATGAATAACACTAGATTTNGAAAGTTTAAGTTGATGAATTTTGAAATCTCTGCAGTAGGCCTTAGATTTTGAATTCATTCATTTGTTCATAAAAATTCACAAGAGATGATTTGAAATCAATCCAAAATACAAAGAATTTTAAAATCATTAAAAGTTGAATAACACTAGATTTTAAATACTGGATTTAAATCATTCAATGAATAACACTAGATTTTAAAATAGAAATCAAAATCATCAATTGAATAACAGTGGATTGTGTTTAGATTTAAACTCTATTAAAATACATCAATGAATAACACCACCTTAATTTCTATTTTTTCTATCATGCAAAAAATATTTGCAAAGAAAATTTGTATCAAAATTTTAAAATTATTTTTATTAATAAAAATGGATGAGATATCCGTAAATATTCGTAAATATCCGAAAATATCTATTTATTTTCCGGATATCCGTTTTTCCGGATATCCGTATTTTCTGAAAATGCCAAAATTAAATATTCGTAACATTCGAATCAAATCACATATACGTTAAAAAATCAGGATTTCTGATCCGAGCCCACCCCTACTTTGTTTTATGAGAGTCACTTATTGTGAGCCACTAGGTTGGCGTTCAAGTAAAGTTTTCTGATTTACAAAGCAATATGTGGTGTTGGGTTCATCTTGATTGATTTCGTGGAGGTTTAGTAGAATCGACATTTTTAAGATGATCAGGTTTCTTTTCCCATGCTTTATTAATTGGAGATGAAGAAAGTATGTGTAACAACCTGTCCCCACTACAAGAAAATGAGAGTATTGTGACGAAATTTTTCGTCACAATAGAAAAGAATTTGTAACAGTATCATCATTGTTACGTTTGTTACTATTTATTAATGGTTGCAATACGTGTGTCACCAATGTTCTGGAGTAACCAAAATGTCATAATTACTTGCGACTAAATTTTTTGTAGAAAATCGTTACGCATTGTTACGTTGTATACTTGTAACAGAAATGTTACAATTTATTACTTATCAAATTGTCTCAAACTGTTTCAATTTGTGACTTTAAGTGACAACTATGTCACTTGTAGTGACAGATTTATTGTTATAAATATCACTAATATAAATGATAGTATAGCCTTTTTATTGTCACAAATTCTGACATTATATACCGTCTCAAATCGTCTATATTCATTACTAATTTAAAGTCTTAATTTTGTAACATATTATAACCAAAAATTAGTCAAAAACATAATAATCAATGACTAAAATAAGATATTTATTCGTTTTAAATGAATACTATAAATGCGTTACAAAATTGTTGTATTATGTAACATTCATTATGTTATTAATTTGTCTTTTTTATTACGAAAACAATGTAACTAAATATCACAAACTACGACTGTATATTAGTAACATCTCAGTTTCAATTGGTTACAATTTTATAACACATATTTTTTATTATTATTTAAATTTGTCACATATTTTTATAATTTATTATTAAATTATCGTGACAATAGAAATTATAGATAAAAATGCAAATCAAATATCAGACTTGCAAATAATACTATGTAAATAAATTTCTCAGGAAACTGAATAGTTTTTTATTTAAATATTAAATAAGCATAAAACAACAATTAAAACGAAAACCAAAAGAAAACCAAATGAAATCCAAAAGAAAATCAAATGAAAACCAAACTGAAAACATCAAGCTAAAAACACCAAACTGAAAATAAGACCAATACTCTTAGAGAGGTAACGGTGAAACAAATTCATACGGTTGGGCTTGTATCTGTTGGTGTCAACACATTCTCACCAAAAGCAGTCTTCAATATTTTCTCCATTGTTTCAATCCTATTATGAAACTGAACTTTCTCTTCATTACTTTTTTTGCAACGCTAACTCAAAGAGCATCATCTTCAACAGCTTGTGGTGAAAATATAGAACCATCTAGTGGCATATGAACTCCACTTTGAAGTGACCCAAGTCCAAAAACACGACCTTGTTTTGATATCCTAGCAACCTAAAAAAACAGTTACATACACACATTATAATACAGTTTTAAAGCTATGCAAAGAAACACAAAAAACGCAAATTTAAAAAATGACAAAAAGTTACCTTCACATAGATTTCATTTATTTCCTCCACAGTAAAAAATCCATTAAAACCTCTCTATTAGAAGGCTCGACCTGTGACAATCGTTCCTGCACATATTCATCATATTTTCCGCAATTAAACATGCTCTTTCATCACCATATGATCCATCTGATTTCTGGTGTGTTTTCTTCATCACAGAAATGAAGGAAGAGTCTTCATTATTTGCCATCAATACAAACAAATCATTAGCGTAAGCAAGTAAAACTGTCATTTTTAAAAAGTAAAAGTAAATGCTAAGTAAAATAATGTATACATTACCAGATGATCTTGAACTTTGGCATAGGAACGTGAGCATGATCTGTGGTTTTGTGGACCTAAACCATCACGATTAAAGAGTCGAGCTGATTGAGCTTTCTCATTTTTTTCTTTGGATTTTGGTGTCTTCCAGTAGTCTGACATCACTCTCCAGTGTTCTGAAAGAATCCAATCAGGTTTTTCTCCTTTGGATTTTACAAGGCTCACCATTCCTTTGAGGCGAGTGGCAGCTAGTTCATCGAAATTAGCTTTCCCTAGAGCTTCAATGGATACATCCCATTCATACTTGGTCTACAGTAAAAATCATATGCATAGAATTATTACAAAAAGCAGAAAATGGGACAAGAATAAACTACCAAATAAGTTCATGAAAAATAAAACTCTTAATGCTAACGCAAGTAGATATCTATCGGAAGTTTAACATCGATAGAGCTAAACAAACCTTAAATGTTGAATACCAAGCATCTTTGTAAAACTGTGGTACTTTTCTCCAGCTGTACCATGGTACTTTTTTCAGATGTCCCATTTGTCGTTTGAAAACATACATTCATCTAAACTGCACAGGTCCTCCAAGTCTAGCTTCGTGTGCCAGATGAATGGTTAAATGTTCCATAACATCAAAAAAAGAGGGAGGAAATATTTTTGCCAGGTTACAAAGAACCACAACAATGTTCTTCTCCAGTAGTGCAAGATTGTCCTTGTGTAAAGTTTTTGCGCAAATATCACGAAAAAACAAACTAACACCTATAAACAATGGAAGTTAAAACTTTGTTATGCACTCAAATTTATTTTTAGTAGTAATTTTAAATTTGAATAGAGAAAATACTTACTTGATAGTGCTTCATGAACAGATTTATCCATCAGCTCGACAAATGCAATTGGAAGTAGTCGTTGCATTAAAACATGATAATCATGAATTTTCATTCCTGTTAATTTCCCACTTAATAAATCAACACATTTGGATAAACTTGATGCATATCCATCAGAGAATTTAACATTTTGTTCTAGCCATCTTAGAAAAGTTGTTTTTACATCGCCTTGTAGTCTAAAAATGGGGACTAGTGCCTTTCCATCAGTTGTCAAGTGCAGCTCTTTGCGATTACAATACTCAGCCAAATTAAGTCTTGATTGGATCTTATCTTTCGTCTTCCTTTGCACATTCAACAAAGTATTGATGATATTATCGAGAAAGTTCTTTTCGATATGCATCACATCAAGATTGTGATGAAGTTTATGGTCTTTCCAATATGGTAGCTCCCAAAATATACTCTGCTTATGCGAGTTGTGAGTTTTACCGTATCCTTTTAATTTCCCATGATTTCCTCCACAACCAACTGTTTTTGACAACTGAATAACTTCATTCCAAATTTCCTCGCCTGTAAGTATTTCAGGTGGACCATCAACGACAACCCTTCCTCTTTTGAAGTTCTTCTTGTTCCTCTTATAGCTATGATCAGTCGGTAAAAAACGTCGATGACAATCAAAACAACTTATTTTTCTACCATTTTTCAACTGAAATGCATCGGTCTGATCCATACAATAAGTACATGCCAGTCGACCATGAGTTGTCCACCCAGAAAGCATACCATAAGCTGGGAAGTCACTAATTGTCCACATAAGTACTGTCCGTAACTGAAAGTTTTGCTTGGTAAAAATGTCATATGTGTGAACACCATTAATCCACAATTCCTTCAACTCTTCTATCAAGGGTTGAAGAAAAATATCCAGACTTCTCTTCGGATGATTTGGACCAGGAACAAGAATCGTTAGAAACATAAATTCTTGTTTTATGCACATCTCTGGTGGTAGATTATGATGAGTCATGATAACATGCCACAAAGAATAGTTATGTCCAGACATACCAAATGGACTGAATCCGTCCGTGCATAATCGAAGGTAAACGTTTCTTGGTTCTTCAGCAAAAGTAGGGAATACCTTATTAAAATGTTTTCATGCTTCTCCATCTAACGGATGACGCATTTCTCCAACACTTGAAGTGTGTTCGGCATGCCATCTCATATCTTTTGCAGTTTTACCTGATTGAAATAATCTTTGTAGTCTATCACCTATCGGCAAATAAAACATCTGTTGATATGCAACCTTTTCTGCACATACTTCTGAATAGGTAGAAATCTATCTTTCCTACAGAATTTTCATATCTCCTTATTTGCATCACCCTTCCATAATATCATGCAATTATCTCGACAAACATAAATTTTTTATAAGGAAAACCCAATGACCGCATAAGCTTCTTTATCTCATAATATGAATTCATCGAATTTTGCCTCCAGGTAAATAATCTTCCAGCATTTGAGAAATGAAGTCCATACAATTTTGAGGCATATTATAATCTGTTTTCAAACTCATAAGTCGAGATGCTAATGAGAGCTGCGAAAGACCTTCTTTACATCCATCATATTATAGATGTTTTGATGCATCTAAAATATCATAAAACTTTTTAGCCTCAGCATTCGGCTCTTCTTCCATATGAGGATAAGTATCAGAAGACATAACCACATAAGGATTTACGGGTTCCGTAGATGTCTTAGTTTGCAGTGGATCATCAGCATCTATAAAATCATCTTGGACCTCAGCACAATTATTTAGAATATCATAGTCTTCTCCATGAGAAATCCAAACCCAATAATTATGCGTAAATCCTCTATTATATAAATGCTTCGAAAAAACTTCTTCTTGTAATAATTTTCCATTGTCACACTTTGAGCATGGACAGAAAAGCTTTCCACTCTCAAGAAAAAGTTCCTGGTTCTTTCCAAATTGTATAAAGCTTTTCAGTCCTTGGTAAAATTCTCCTGAAACTTGATTAGTTGTACGATCAATTCTTTCATACATCCATCTTCTTAAAATTTTAATATTAATGGTAGACGACATTAGAATACCTGTAAAAAGTATAATTAGGTTTTGATTCAACATGATTACGATATAAATATAAACTTAAGTAAAAAGTCAATGATATATCAATAACTCACCAAAAGAAGAAGAAATCACAAAATCAATATAAAACTGCAAAAGAACAACCCGATGGATGATGAATTGGCTTGTTTAGAGAGGTTTAAGTGTCTCTGACTTTTTAATAAAAAGCTCACGTTATAAGAAGTTGATGGATTGATTCCTTTTGATTCTTCTTTATCAGTTCGTTATATAATATGCACATATACTATAAAATATAGTTATTCCTTTTAGTTTTGTATTTATCTGGAAATTTTCTTTTCTCCAACGTTGTTTCTTTTTAATAAGGGAATTATTCCTGCTACAAAAAAGATTTTTTTTGCTAACCAAAGTTACAACAATCTAACGCTAGCTGTCCGCATCTTTGTCTCTTTAATCTGTTCATGTACAACTAACAAACCAGCGTTGTAGAAGAACCTCGTACTTCCTATCTCCTGTAGCAGACACCGTTAGGCACCAGTTTCCTATCTCTCGTACTACCTATGTCAACACTAGCAAAAATCTCTAAAACATTACAATGTCCAAGTTACAATGAGAGACGGGATAAGCTCTGTTGTGATTCCGGATGAATTGTTTTGAGGATCCATCTCCTCTATGGGAAGGCTTTGTTATCGGGAAGTTCTTAGACAAGGCGCTTCACATCGGGAAAGTTCATGCCATTGTTAACAAAATCTGAACCTTGGGGGATAAGTCTCACATGATTGAAGTATATGAGATGAATTGCACGACAATGAAACTCAGAATCACAGACCAAGCAATGAGGTGTAGGGTTCTACGGAGAGGTATGTGGAATCTTGCTGGGATTCCAGTGGTCATGACTTAGTGGAAGCCATTTATTGAAGAAGAAAAAACTGAGGAGTCAATCTCAGGGTTCACTTACGTACGTTCCGTTAAACATGTTCCGTCAATGTGGATGTGACTAAAGAGCTGCCAAGCTCAATGAATTTCAGCTTTCCCGGAAAAGATACTCGTACTGAGTTCACATACTCTAGGTTACCATCTAAATGCTCTAACTGTGGGAAGTGGGGACACTTGACATCAGCTTGTAAGAAAGAGGTGGTTCAAAGTACAGAGAGCACGCAGGAACAGAGTGGTGCTGGTCATAATGGTGAAACACTGGACATTCAATTGCAGTCAGTGTAACCATTATCTATTGCTGAGAAAAGTGATAAACCAAACTGTGAAACAGAGACTGCAGCTATTGCAGATACATAAGAGGAGGTTAATCAGGAAAATGAATGGTCTACTCCAACAAAGATCGGGAGATCACGTAAAAAGATATCAGACTTGGAGCTTAGTCATGTCGCCATTTTATCTAGGTCACCCTTTGTTGTTCTGGCTTCAAAGAAGGAAGGAGGTGAAATTTTAACTCATAAAGAAACATAACATGTTACTTTAGAGGTATCTCAGCATCAAGATGAATCAACAGAGATGGAAAATGACGACTCAACTATCTCTAACATGGCTCTTCCAAACGATATAGTACAAGGAAAGGAGGCTGGTATAACTAGTAGACAATCTTTACTGGGAATTTCTAAAGACAATCACAAGATTTTAACTAACTCCACCATTCAAAAAACTAATGATTTTTGTCATAATCTTTTGAACAAAAGGTTCACTCGAAACTACAATTGATGTCGAGTATGATTCCTCCTCGATAGATTCTAGGTTTGGAAACATAACTGAATTTTTAACATCCCAATATGGAAGCGTGATTTCATAAAAACGGAGATGAAAATAAAACTACGAGTGAAACGTATGTATACTATATTTTTAAGTAACAACTTACTACGATATTTTGTATATCTTTTTTTTATAAATTCATCACGAATATTTAGTCACTCTATCCTTAACAATGGAGACACGATATTTTAGTCGCACATAAGTCACAATAGTGACAATAAATATAGTCACAGTGATGTCACAATTTTTGCTTCATTTACTTTGGTCATGCTTATGTCACTAAATATGACAACAAATAGTTACGATAAAACTGGTCACAATGTTGTGACGAAGTAGCTACTCTTTTTTTACATAAAAATTTAGTCGTAAAATGGTATTTTTTACGTCATAAATATGTGACGGAAATTTTTAGTCTCAAAAAATTTGTAACAATAGCCTCTTTTTCTTGTAGTGGGCAAGTATGCGACTTTTATCGTAACAACCTGTCCCGTGGGAACTACCCGCCCCATGGCCGCCAGGCTGGCCCTCCAGGGCACCGACCCCAATCCCTCCATTATGAATTCTCACTAACTCCATAATTAGGTTGTTTGTGAGACTCGAACTCAGGTCCTCACCCTTTAACAGCACTCCCACAGGACAAGTTGTCACCAATTGAACTGCAGTCAACTGGAGACAGCTTGTCCTGTGGGAGTGCTGTTAAAGGGTGAGAACCTGGGTTCGAGCCTTACCAACAACCTAATTATAAAGTTAGTGAGAAATCATAATAGATGAGTTGAGGTCGGCGCCCTGCAGGGCCAGCCTAGCGGCCATGGGGCGGATAGTTCCCACGTGGAAGATTGTTACAGTATGTCTACAAACGACAGTTTAGACGGAGGTTTGGGGCTAGATGTGATCGGGAATCGACGAATAAGACAAATATGCAAGTAATTTGCAGATGACAAAATCATGGTCACCGGAGTAAACTTTCACATGTATGTGAGACACATGTTGATACACATGCTATAACTTATTCCAAAAGAAGACACGTGATATATCATTTAGAAATAAATAAACTATAAACTATATATCAATTGTCATGACAATTTTATATATGAATCATTTACTAATTTACTAATCACTTTATTAAATATTTAAATGAGAACATATAGTTTTTACCAACATAATGCTACTATTTTGTTATCAGTCATAAAAATTTTAATTTTATACCAATTTGTTTTCCTCTGTCTGTGAGAGGCGATATACATGAAAAACCATGTAAAATATAATTATTTCAAAAAATCTGTAAAATATAATTATTTCAAAAGATCAGTAAATTTAACAATTTCAAAAAGAGTTTATTGGCGAGATAGTCAAATTTAAGTGTTAAAGTATATAATAATATTGATGTTGACATAATGCATTGTCAGATTTTTTGGTTTCTTTTTACCCGGCTATACCCCTTCCAGTAATAGATTTCAAGTTACATATTATAAAATATAAAGTAAACGATGTGGTGGTTTTCCTGGGATAGTAACAATCACAAAACTTATGGAGCGCGTGGTGAGACAGTCTCAACACATATGAAGTAGATGTGTTTCATCGAAACTATGTTCAACTTACAGCGACTTGAAGTTACACAAGTAGTATACTACTTTACAACTTGTATGAGTTCCTATACTATATGTGCAAGGTAGAATAGTATCACTATAAATCTACATGTTATTGAAAGGGCATCTACATAATTTTGGTAAAGGTGAAACCTGCATGGTAAAATGCAATTACCTAATGTTTTTCCCAAATGCAATCAAAAATAAACTACTCAACTTAATCACTAAACAATACTTCACAATAGATACTGTAGATACCATCGTTACTTCAGAAGCTAGATAAAGTAGTATATCGTATACATATTACGTAAACATGAAAGAAATGGAATTTTCATTTACAGTTTCCTAATAGAGGAAGGTGAGAATACTATTTTATTTGTAAACAAACTATTTGAATCCCTTCTACCATATATCATAGGTACTATTGACTGAGAACCACAGACAATGGTACTGGGGGTTGGGTTAGAGAACATCAGATAAACCCGAATCCAAATAGAAAAAAACATGGAAATAATACAATTTTGTTCCATTCTACATGGCTCACATAGAATAGACAAACTGTTACAGTTGGTGAACTTATGTATATGGCCCAATTCAGATAAACCCAGGCAACAAAGAGAACAAGCAACATCATAGGCGAAGAGCCGAACTGAACTCCTAAATTTAAACTAATATCCACAGTTGTAACTATCATTATGGAGTCAAACATGTCCAAAATATAGTCATTTGAATACGTGGATACAAATTCAAGGGGTCGTTATTCTGTGGTTTGGGAAGGAAACATGTTTCTAAATGAGACTCTAAGGAGGACACACATCACCATCCTAGCATTGATGTACCCTTAGGTTCTCATCACCGTGACAAGGAGCTCCAGCATGTCCGGTTCAACTAATTGTATAAAGTTCTCGATTAAGTCTCCTGGAAGATATTGAAACTGTCTTATATTGATTTGAATCTGTGATTGTTTTTGTTAGTTTAGTAAACGAAGTTGACACTAAGATGAAAATCGAATTTGGTAGTTCTGGAGAAGCAGCTAAGGAAAAGAATTAGATAGCTTCCATGTTTCCTTTGAGAAATTTGAATACTTGTGTGCCTGATTTTGATTTTGGTATCTGAATTTAACTGACTCCTATAAACATTCAAGGTTTTGGTTTTTGTTGTTCTTGCTGTGAGTGGTTTCACTGTGGGAGATCTATAATATACGGTTGTGTAGTGGTGCTTTAAGTAACTTGATAGATTGAGTTAAATTTCATATGTGGCATTTGCATTGTTTATGCAAATCTATTTTTTTTGGTGATAGCTAGTTTGCAAAGCTATAGGTGTTGAAATGAGTGGTTCGGGAAGGAAACATGTTTCTAAATGGTACTCCAAGGAGGACACACATCACCATCCTAGCGTTGATGCACCCTTAGGTTCTCATCACCGTGACAAGGAGCTCCAGCTTGTCTGGTTCAACGCTAACAGTAATGCAAGTAGAACCCTAGTTAATCTGTAAATTTAATCCGTAAAATACATGATAGATTTACCAATTACAGAACCCTAGTTCCCAGTAACTATGAAATAGAAGAGAAAATAACATGAGATGAAGAGAATGGAAGATAAATAACGGAAAACTTACGGTGGGTGAAGAGATCAGAGAAGAATCGACTTTGAGAAGTTGGTTTTAGACGGGTTGTTGACTCAAGCCGTTGCGGATAACAACTGTCGACTTTGTGCCGATTTCACCACCGGAGTGGCCGAAGTTGATTACGGCGAAGGATAAGTGAAAATGTGAGGAGAAGGAGGTGGATGAGTCGGGAGAAGCAAATGCGATGTCATAAATTTTTTACTTTTCAGGAATTTATTTAGATGAATTAAAAGAAGATGTGGCGGATGGTAAGACACGTTTTACAGTTTTACATCTAATAAATATCTTATATTTTTTTTTATTTGTGCAAATTACACCGGTTGCCAAAAAAGACAAAATGATATTAATATGGAAATGTAACAGTGTGAGGTTGTCTGTTAGAGTTACTGGCTATTTTGCCAATTAGATTTCTTTGTCTGACCAATTTCCCTTTAAATAATCCTTGCAAGTTTTTTCTATTTTCAAAATACCCCGATATAAGTTTTATATTTTTAAAAGACCCAAAACGTTAGGGCCTTTGTAATCGATCCCAGCCCAAATCGAATTTACCCCAAAAAGTCCCAAAAACAAAAGCAGTCTTCGATTTGATTAAACCGGTTGAATTCAAATTGGTTCGGTTTGTAATAGAACGAAAACCGGTCTCTCGCGGTTTGACTCGTTTTCATTCCCAATATACAGTTCTCTCCCTCCTTTCTCGAGTGTCGATGATTCTCCCTGCAAAACAAAACCCTCGTCGTCTCTGGGTTTAACCTGCGGACTTCACCAAGTCTCTCTATAACTTTGATTTCTCCACTTCCGCGTCCTCTATAATCAGGGGGGGGGTTATTGAAAGATGAGTACGGTCGATAAAATGCTGATAAAGGGCATCAGAAGCTTCGACCCCGAAAATAAGAATGTCATCACTTTCTTCAGACCTTTAACCCTAATCGTCGGTTCCAACGGCGCCGGAAAAACTGTAAAATCACTTAACCCCTCTCTCTCTCTCTCTATTCACTTCACTCCCATTATCGTCTCTTTCTTGCTGAGTTTTTTCGTGATTTTTTACAGACGATTATAGAGTGTTTGAAGGTATCTTGTACGGGAGAGTTGCCTCCTAACGCGAGGTCTGGTCACAGCTTCATTCATGACCCTAAGGTTTGTTTAGTTTCCTATCGATGTGAAGTAGTTTGCTTACTAGGTCTGTAGGTTGAATATTAGTCCTTTTTTGTTGTCTCTGTTAATGAGTTACTTTAAGTGTAGGCAAAGCTATATAGTCTTTGCATGTTCAGTATTTTGATTCCATTGGTTTCGTGTAAATTTTTGGGAGATTTCATTGGAAAAGATGTTTTCTTTTTTCTGTTGTTATCAGGTTGCTGGTGAAACGGAGACTAAAGCACAAATTAAGCTGCGGTTTAAGACTGCTGCAGGGAAGGATGTGGTGTGTATCAGGTCGTTTCAGTTGACACAAAAGGCTTCGAAGATGGAGTACAAGGCTATTGAGAGTGTGCTTCAAACCATTAATCCTCACACTGGAGAGGTTAAGCATGATTCTTGTTTTTTTTTTCATGAAGATAGTAGAGTGTAGAGCATAACTAGAGTTTCTTCTATTGCTTTGTTTCATATGTCTCCATTCTGTGCCTGTTATGGTTCCATCAACATCATCTTTCTTTTACATTATCCGATTGCAGAAAGTATGTCTCAGCTACAGATGCGCTGACATGGATAGGGAGATACCAGCTTTGATGGGTGTGTCAAAAGCTATTTTAGAGAACGTCATTTTTGTGCACCAAGATGAGTCTGGTTGGCCACTGCAGGATCCTTCTACTTTGAAAAAGAAGTTTGATGATATTTTCTCAGCCACCAGGTATTTTCTGGACTGAATGTCTATGTGTTTTTCTCTAATTCTTCCACCAACTCTAGTTAAGGCATCTTCCTGGATTCTGGGTAACACCTTATTGGTGCACAACAACTTATGCTGCCAAACTTGTGACTTGACTGTGGCTAGATCTAGTATTACTTTACTCTGGCTTTTAGAAAGGAAGGACCCTGTACTATGGATACACTTTTCCGTGACTGCTCTAGTAACCAGGAGAGGTTGTTGTCTATTGTTTATTCTCCCTATTTTCTTTTCCTTTTGATTCTTTTTGTGTTTGAGCTGATTTTTTCGTTAAAATACCCGGACCTCTATATGAGACTTAGAAGAGAACAAAGTTGTAGATTTTGGCAATGAAGGATTTGCAGAATCACTTGTTATCATTTTTTTTTTGAATGAACCACTTGTTATCATTTGTGCTTACTTACTTTGTATTTGATACTCTGTTGTAGAAGAAACCGCTTTCCAGAAACTGTAACATGTGTTTTTAAAATGAAACAGATACACAAAGGCGTTGGAGGTTATTAAGAAACTTCACAAAGATCAAGCTCAAGAGATAAAAACGTATAAGTTAAAGTTGGAAAATCTGCAGACGTTGAAAGATGCAGCTTATAAGGCATGCTGAATATTAACTTATTTCACATCAGTTATTATTTTTGCTTATTATCGCTGATGCAGATTGTTTTAGTTTTAAAAGTTGTTTTAGACTAGTACTGTTTAGATGGGCGGCTGACAAAAAAAAAAAAACAGTACACGTGATTAGATTCTGGGGTGTCCGTGACAGTGGGCTACTCTTATGACATGATACTTCTTATGCAGCTTCGTGAGAGCATTGCTCAAGATCAAGAAAGAACAGAGTCTTCAAAAGCTCAAATGTCGGAACTGGAAAGCAGCATTCAGAAAGTGGATGCTGAAGTTCATAATAAGGAAATGATGTTAAAAGATCTGAGAAAGCTACAGGACCAAGTTTCAAGAAAAGCTGCCGAAAGGAGCACCTTATTTAAGGAGCAGCAGAGACAGTATGCAGCATTATCCGAAGAAAATGAAGGTTTTCTCTTTTACTATCGTGAAATCAAATACCTTTGCTTTATTTTAGGTGGTCATTGTCACAGGGTGTGTCCTTTTGACAGATTGCATCTTTAAAGTTGTATGAATTTACTTTTGCCTTTCTGGAGAAGTATCTTGCATTTTGTTTTTTTTTTCATGCATACGAAATGTGCTGATGCTTGTCATATTGTTGTCCAGATACTATGGAAGAACTGAAAGAATGGAAAAGCAAGTTTGAAGAAAGAATTGCTATTTTGGAGACCAAAATTCGGAAGATGGAGAGAGAGATGGAAGATACAGAAACTACAATTTCTTCTCTTCACAAAGCAAAAACCAACTACATGCTGGAGATCAGCAAGCTACAAACAGAAGCTGAAGTATTTCTAACAAAGCGACGACATTCTAATATCTTACGAGTTCTGTTCTATTTGGTTTAACATTTTGTCTTTTTAAACATAGGCTCATATGCTGCTGAAGAATGAGAGAGATGCTTCCATCCAGAAAATGTTTTCCCATCACAATTTGGGAAATGTTCCTAGTAACCCTTTCAGTACTGAGGTAGTTTTGAATCTCACAAATCGAATACAATCAAGACTGGGTGAATTTGAAATGGACTTGCTGGATAAGAAGGTACTCATCCTTTGTTTTCTCCAGAGTCAATTCTTCTTTGTATTTGACTTGCATCTGTTGACATCTTAAGACATTCTGAATGTCATCTCAGAAATCAAATGAAACTGCTCTAAGTTCGGCTTGGGATTGCTATATGGATGCTAATGATCGTTGGAAAAGCATTGAAGCTCAAAAACGAGCTAAAGATGAAATGAAGGTGTGGTTCACCATTTGGTATTCTAGCCAAATCCTCCAGTAACGAGCCTAAAGTTTAACACATTTTCTTTTTTCGTTGACTTATGCAGACAGGCATATCAAAACGCATAGAAGAGAAAGAAGTTGAGCGTGATTCATTTGAATTCGAAATATCCAATGTGGATGTTCAACAAATTGATGAACGAGAAAAGCAAGTGGTATTGCGTTCTTTGGCTTTATCTGTTACATGAATTTGGTATTGATGAATTTGCCTTTGCTATCTTGGCCTTACTTTGCCACATTTTCGTTTGCACAGCAAGTTGAGCTTGAGAGAAAGTCAAAACAAAATTCTGAAAGCGGATTTGAATCCAAAATAGAACAGAAACAGCATGAAATATACAGCATTGAGCATAAAATCAAGACTCTGAATCGAGAAAGAGACGTTATGGCTGGTGATGCTGAGGATAGAGTGAAATTGTCTTTGAAGAAGACAGAGCTGGAGAATCTCAGGAAGAAACACAAAAAGATGTGATTTCACTTACTACTGCTTTCCTTAGCTTTCTTTTTACCGGTTCATTATTTTGACTCTCTAATGCTATTTACCAGAATCGATGAGTGCAAGGATAAAATTCGAGGGGTGTTGAAGGGGAGATTGCCACTTGAGAAGGATATGAAGAAGGAAATAGTTCAAGCTCTGAGGTCGTGCTTTTACTTAATTTATTGCTTGTTGTGATTCTGAATGACTTCTTTAGTAATAATTTATCTCTTGACTAGGATCTGAAAATTTTCACATTCACAAAATATCTTTTGTATTTATTTCCTCTTTGGTCAGGTCAGTTGAAAGGGAATATGATGACCTGAGCTTAAAATCCCGAGAAGCAGAAAAGGAGGTGAACATGTTGCAGATGAAGATTCAAGAAGCAAACAGTAGCCTATCCAAGCATCACAAGGATACAGAATGTAAGCGTGGTGTATAATCGACAGATAGATATCTTTTTTTTTTTTGAAACACTAGCGCCTTAAACACAAGGATACAAAATGCTCTTGGCAGTTTTGTAAGTTTTCACCGCTAACAATTAATTCTTTTAATACTAGCTACCAGAACTGACATATATAACACAGAAAATGAGTTCATTAATGAGTTCAATCTGATTTGTGTTGATTTATGCAGCAAGAAAGAGATACATTGAGTCCAAGCTTCAAGCCTTAAAACAGGAATCATTTACCATTGACGCTTATCCCAGATTGTTGGATTCGGCTAAGGACAAACGAGACTACCACAAAAGGTTTTTGGTTAAAAATTGCAGACTATTTTTACATACCCAATTTCAAGCTTTGCGTGAATACCAAGATATTTCCGTCTTGCATTCAAAGCGTAATTCTTATTCTGGTCTGTGTTTGCAGCAAATATAACATGGCAACTGGCATGCGCCAGATGTTTGAGCCATTTGAGCAGGTAGCCCGTGAACATCATTTTTGTCCTTGCTGCGAGCGCACTTTTTCAGCTGAAGAAGAGGATAACTTCGTTAAGAAGGTTAGAAAATTTTCTCCTGTAGATTTTTTCCTTTACATCATACTTTCATACTATTTATGCTTCTGAAATAACTTTTTGTATCTTCATTTGGTGATTTGCTTTTCAACTACAGCAAAGGGCTAAGGCTTCAACCACGGGGGATCATGTCAAAGCATTAGCAGCAGAATCTTCAAACGCTGACTCTATCTTTCAGCAGCTGGATAAACTTCGCTCAGTTTTTGAAGAGTACACGAAACTAACTGATGAAATTATTCCTCTCGCCGAGAAATCTTTGCAAGAATTTACAGAAGAGCTGGAGCAGAAGTCGGAAGCCCTTGATGATGTGAGTTGGAGCGCTCTAGAAATTTCCTTGGACATAACTGATTTGAAGCAGCAAAGTCAATTAGAGTCATTAGATATCTTGCTGCTTTCTGCTTGCTCTGTTTGTTCTCATCATATTGTGATGCAAATCAACGATTTGCTCATATCTTCTCGCAACCTGTAAGTCCTGGTTCTCACATCATATAACATCAATATTTTCAGGTATTGGCAATCTCAGCGCAGATAAAATCTGACAAAGACTCAGTTGAAGCACTGGTGCAGCCACTGGAAAATGCTGATAGGCTTTTCCAGGAAATTGTATCCTACCAAAAGCAAATTGAAGATCTCGAATATAAACTTGATTTCAGGGGTCTTGGGGTTAAAACTATGCAAGAAATCCAATCAGAGTTGAGTAGCCTCCAAAGCACCAAGTAAGTACCGTAAATTTATGCAGGGTGAAACATTTTATTTCCGTAGGATATATCTTGGTTTAGCATGTACGAATTTTTCTGTATAGTCCTGCCTTATATACCCATGAACAGGGATAAATTGCACGAAGAGCTGGAGAAATTAAGGGATGAACAGATTTACATGGAACGTGATATATCGTGCCTCCAGGCCAGATGGCATGCACTAAGAGAGGAGAAGGCTAAGGCTGCCAATTTGTTACGCGACGTTACAAAGACAGAAGAAGACCTAGAGCGTTTAGCCGAGGAGAAAAATCAACTTGACCTAGACGTTAAGGTGCGTCTTGTGCGAGTTTTCTTTACATTGTTTTCCACTTGTCTTTCCAGTGTCACCGGTATGATTTCATCAGAGTACATTGTTCATTAGCGAATATGGAGTTTCTAATTTATTAAAGCCATGATCATGGACTAGAGTTTGCCAATGTGAGGATGTGATTATTGAATCATTTGTCCGTCTGATAAAATATGCTTCCTAGTAATACAATGCAATGGGACAAGCTTTGAGGATATGTAGAAGATACATCATAAAATGAATAGCAATAACTTTTTCTCGAGTAGGGTGGTAGTGTGCTTCTAAATGGTTCTTCTTGTGTATTTGAAAAGCTTCAAGTATATATTGTCTATGCATTCATTGAATTGTGATAACGTAGGTTTTCAAACATGCAAAATGTAAACTTGGTCTTCTATATTCCTGTTCACGCTATAATTTTTTCAGTCACTTTAAGTTTAGAAACCCTTACATGTAACACAATCTTTCTTTTCATTATTTTCAGCATTTGGCCGAGGCTTTGGGCCCTTTATCCAAGGAAAAGGAGCAGTTACTAAGTGTTTACAATGATATGAAAGTTAAACGTAATCAAGATTATGAAGAACTGGCTGAGAAAAAGAGAAACTATCAACAAGAAGTTGAGGCATTACTCAAGGCCAATTCTAAGATTAATGAGTAAGTTCTGTTATGGTTAATTCAGCATTATCATGTATCATGTGTGCCAGATAGGCTTACAGCTTCCTTCACCAGGTATCGTGATCTGAAGAAAGGAGAACGGTTAAATGATATTCAAGAAAAGCAGCGGACAGCGGAATCCCAGCTTCAAAGCTCTGAATCTAGAAAGAATGAAATTGCAGCTGAACTGAACAAAAATAAAGACTTGATGCGGAATCAAGATCAACTGAGAAGAAATATAGAGGATAACTTGAACTACCGTATAACAAAAGCACAAGTCGAGGTGCTTACATGTGAGATTGAATCACTGGAAGCGGAAATCTTGAATATTGGTGGGATACCCGCAGTTGAAGCTGAAATTGTAAAGATATCGCGGGAAAGAGATAGACTTCTTTCAGAGGTACGCAGCTTATATAACTATAGCAGTCCCTCTTATTATAAACGTAAATTGAAAATGATTTTGGTGCCTATGGTTAGCTAGTCATTTGCTGTCCCTGATGCTAAGTTTAAAATCTTGCAGTGCCCCATATTTAACCATTTGATATTCTAAGTGGTAGGTTTTTTCTAAGTTTAACCTCGTTTCAAGGCAACCAAATAATATTTAGTTGACAAGAAAGGTTCTCTCATTAGTCATACTGTTAGCAACTGCGATGTGTGAACTTGGAATTATGCTGCGTTATTCTGAATTACCTAGAGATAAGATTTTCATTGAAAGCTACTAGAACTAATGTTATTGTGCTTGAAGAATAATTCTATTTTTATCTTGTAGCTGAATCGGTGTCGTGGAACAGTGTCTGTTTATGAGAGCAGTATTTCAAAGAACAAAGTGGAGCTGAAACAGACACAATACAAGGACATAGATAAGCGGCACTTTGATCAACTGATCCAGCTAAAGGTAAGTCACAATATTATTACTGCGTGGGAATGTCTTGAGGATCAACGATCCCCACTCTATGCTCATAAACTAAACATTTCATTTTGGCCAGACTACTGAAATGGCAAATAAAGACTTGGATAGATACTACAATGCCCTTGACAAGTAAGCTGTTCTTGAGTCTTTTAGAAGTTTGTGGCTGGTTTCTTTTCATTCTACACTATCCTATCCATTTGACAATCATTTTAAATCTGTTGTTTTAACGTATATTTTAATGATATTGAATATATACAGAGCACTGATGCGCTTCCACACAATGAAAATGGAGGAAATAAATAAGATTATAAGGGAACTGTGGCAGCAGACATACAGAGGTCAAGATATTGATTACATAAGAATACACTCAGATTCCGAGGGAGCAGGCACGCGCTCTTACAGCTACAAGGTAGGCTACAGAACTGATGTCAGGTTCTTACCATCTGATATCATCATTAACATCGTGGTGGTTACACTATTGTTTCTTCAGGTTCTTATGCAGACTGGTGACACCGAACTTGAAATGAGAGGAAGATGCAGCGCAGGTCAAAAGGCGAGTGTTCTAAAATCGCTCTTGTAGAAGCATCATTACCTGTTCAATATTCGTTTAAACATCATTATTTAACCGACGTGATCACTTTCTTCGTCATCTTCACCTGCAGGTTCTTGCTTCGTTGATAATAAGGTTGGCTTTGGCCGAGACATTTTGCCTAAACTGTGGAATATTAGCACTTGATGAGCCAACGACAAACTTGGATGGTCCCAATTCAGAATCTCTTGCAGGAGCTCTTCTTAGGTAATAATTAATATCTATACCGTAATTAGTTATTGATAATGACACATTGGTACATGAAATCTCCCTTGCATCAAAAATATAACCATCTAAACGCTGGGTACTTGTATGGCCGTTGGTTGATCTTTAACATTGGATCTTATTATGTCGCTGCATCTTCCAGGATCATGGAAGACAGAAAGGGCCAAGAGAATTTCCAACTCATAGTCATTACCCACGACGAGCGCTTTGCTCAGTTGATTGGCCAAAAGCAACACGCTGAAAAATATTACCGTGTCACGAAAGATGATATGTAAGCAAAACGTCCTTGCTTAACATTCTCATCTCTTCTTTATATTCTTGATCTTAAACTTCGACAACTCCTGATCTTCTCAGGCAACACAGCATAATCGAGGCCCAAGAGATCTTTGATTAATAAAGCTGTTACTCGTCCCCTGTTATCCAACATAGCAGCACTGGCGGCTCATCTTTTTGAAGCTATAGGTAGCTTTCTTGGGTATGTTAATTACAACTCTACATATGGTCTGTTTAAATGTGTGCAAAATTTTAATCGAAGTTAATTTATTCTAAAGACAAATGCAACATTCTAAATGGTTTGATCGTTTTGATTCTCCAGCAAGTCTTTTGTCTTTATTTATGAACGTGAAAACATCATTACAAAACCTGCTATTAACCCATTGTTAATAGCTTCACATCATACACCGGTTTGGTCTTTTTCATATTAAAAAAAATTAGTAGATAGGAGTAGTAGCAACAAGAGTAAAATCTAGCTACTTCTTAATGGACCATGGCTGAACAACCTCAACAGAGTCAAACATAGTGTTCATGTCATCGGGTTGAGTCACTTCAATCCTCATATAGTATTTGAGACCAGCAACGACCTGTTGCTGAGCTGAGAAAACTCTACTAAACATCAAAGGATTCAACACAGCCGTTTTTGCAATTGAAGCTACGTTTACTTTCTCACTCTGTTGTTCCACGCAATACCTGTGAACACAATCACATCACATTTCTCACTCAATATGAAGGACATGTGTGGATGTATGCATGCATACCTTCCAAGTTCTTGAACTTCCATGTTGGTCTGAAGGCTCGGAACATCTGACTTCCCTCCGAGAACCAGTGCTTCCAGCCTTCTTCATAAAAATTATAATTCGGCCGTTAGTTTGCTAAATAGTCTGAGGCTCAGTTGGTAAAAGCCTTGTAAATTCATGCTAAGCTTCCATTCCCATTTGTTCTATTTTACCATTTTTAAACCTTTTGAGTTATTTGGGCTTCCTGTCCAAAATATGTCAGGGCCGGGTCTACTTCTATTTAGGCTTTAATTTGAGAAATTTTGTGTTTTCAATATATGTCGAACATAATTGCCTAACAATATAAATTTACATACATTATTAATTCTATAAATAGATAACGTTAGAACTTTGATATTTTATTAATTTATAGAATTATTAATTTACAAAACGTTTTTATTTTTAGTTTTTTTTTTCTATTATAAGATATATTTTTCAACATACTAAGAAAAAAATGATTCTAGTGTGTATACATTAATTAACTTTTTGAAATTTGACATTTAAAATATTGATAAAGTCATTTTTAATGTGAGAGATTTAATATTTACCGTAATTTATCATTATTTAAAAGTTTAAAATCAAAGTTTGTCATTAAAGTATTATATTCTAAATACTCGTACAATACAATTTTGGAATTAATTATTTACGTATGTTTAAATGATATTTAGTTTAATTTAAACATCACTAATATATATATATATCTAATTTAAATATCTATTAAATGATATTCTTATTCATAGTTATATAATTGTTTGTATCGTGCTATAACAAAAAAATAAACTATTAATCAAAAACACTATATGTGAAATTTTTAAATTTTTATTAATTTATAGTCTTTTTAAAAAATTCAAAATATAACATATATATAAAAAATCTATTTTTTATTATATAGTTAATGTTATTCTTTAGTTTATTTTCACAATATAAATTTAACAAAAAGAACAGAAGCTATAAAACTTTTTATCAAATCATTAATTGACATATATATATATATTATAATCTAGGTAATTCCGTAAATTTTATTTAAGAAAATAATGATTAGCATTAATAATAGTTTTATGTTTAGTTTAATAAAAAATATATTATATGTTTATATGGACCAATATTTTATCTAGTAAATTTGAGAAACATTTTCATGATGACACGTGGCTACCAAAATATGTTGTGATGTTTCTCAATTATAGGGGACGTGGCTACTTTTTTTTATTGATATCCACATTTTTATATCACATTAAACTATTCCAGAAAGAGTTCTCTCTAAATATTATAAACAAACACACAAAAAAAAAGAAAAATTGGTGAGGATGCTCGTCTTCTTTGGTATGACTCGAAATTAGCAAACCTTAAAAATGAGAAAACAAAACCATTATCACTTTGTTTTACATGTCGTAAATATATTCAGAACTTTGTTTTCTCGTGCAGGTTCTTGCTTCTTTGATAATTAGGCTGGCTTTGACCGAGACATTTTTCCCGAACTGTGGTACTTGATGAGCCAACTACAAACTTGGATGGTCCGAACTCAGATCTCTCTTGCAGAAGCTCTTCTTAGATAAGAATTAACATCTATACCCGTTATGAGTTATGATGATGTCACATGGATACAAGTCAAAATTTAACCATCTAAACGTTTGAATCATTTGTTTTCGTTATCACATTATAAGACCATGGATCTTTAACATTGGATGTTATTACGTCACTGTATTTTTACAGAATCATGGAAGATAGAAAGGGCCAAGAGAATTTTAACTCATAGTCATTACACACGACGAACGTTTTACTCAGATGATTGGCCAACGGCAACATGCTGAAAAATATTACCGAGTGCAAAAAGATGATATGTAAGCAATAAACGTCCTTGCTTATGTAACAGGATAAACTATTGAGGATGATTGGTTGGGTTGTAAGTAATGACTTTGGCTTTAATTTCTATTTACAATCATTTAAATCACCAATCATGCTTTAAATAGTTTTTAAAGCTAAAGTCAAAAAAATGGAAAAGTGGTTGTATGATCCCTATTTTCTAAAGCAAAAAAATATTGTTGTAGTATTGTTGTAGGAATATCTTTCCTTTTTTATTTTTTTTTTCATTTAATTTCTACAACTACATTAGATACAACTACTTCAAAAACATCTACAGTCTAAATTCTACAGTAAAATTTTTAAATCTACAATTCAACCAATCACCCCCATTATCCTGTTGGTTTAGTTCTTTAATCTTTGGTTTAGCTTTATGGTTTAGTTCTTTGGTTTACTAAACATTATATGTAATCTCTTTCTCCTTTTACCGGAAATAAATCAAACACAAATATTATCTTCTAAACCCTAAACTCTCTCTCTCTAATCATCATGTTCATCTTCATCCATCATTAAATCTCTCTCTCTAATCATCATGTTCATCTTCATCCATCATTAAATCTCTGTTCTTCGGGTTGATCCTTCTTCCTTCGTGATCATCCTCTAGGCTTTGGTTTACCTTTCTTAGGATTATCGGTGAATCCCTAGATAGGATTTATCTTTCCCGTCACAGCTTACCATTCCCATCTCTTCTTTATATTCTTGATCTTAAACTTCGACAACTCCTGATCTTCTCAGGCAATACAGCACAATCGAGGCCCAAGAGATCTTTGATTGATAGAGCCGTTGGTAGTGCCCTATTAACCAACATAACAGCATCAGCCACTCATCCTTTTGAAGCTATTGGTGGTTTTCTTGGGTGGTATTTACAATTCTACATATGGTTTGTTTAGATGTGTGCAAAATTGTTAAACTAAAACTAAAAAAATTGTAAGTTATTCTAAAGACAAATGCAACATTACAAATGGTCCATGAGTTTGGTTTTGATTCTCCAACGTCTTTTTGTCTTTTTATTTATGAACGTAAATACATCATTAGAAAAAAAAAACTATTAACCCATTGTTAATAGCTTCACTTCATACACCTCTTCAAACAAAGAAATGAAGTTAGTAGATAGGAGTAGAGACAGGAGTGAAACCGAGCAACGTCTTAGAATTGAGCCATGGTTGAACCACCACAACTGAGTCAAACATCCTACTCGTACCGTCGGGCTGAGTTACTTCAATCCTTAGATAGTATTTGAGACCAGCCACGACCTGTTGCTGAGCCGACACAACTCGGCTAAACGTCAACGGATTCAACACAGCTGTGTCTGTAATGGATGATGCTACGTTTCCTTGTTCGCTCTGTTCCCGTAGATTAAATTGTTCCACGCAATACCTGTGATACACAATCACATCACGATTCTAATTCAATATAAACAACGTGTATGGATGTATCATTCATGCATGTATGTCTTATGTATGCGTACCTTCCAAGTTCTTGAACTTCCATGTTGGTCTGAACATTCGGAACATCTGATTTCCCTCCGAGAACGACAGGCTTCCTTATAGCGTTGGCCGATGGAGTCACGATAGCGATCACCAAAAGCCCTAACAGTGACAATTTTAGAGAAACTTGTGACATTGCTTCTGCTTTTTTTTTGTCTTCTACTTTGGCTTTTAAGTTGATATTTCGTGTGATATCTTTGCCTTCTTAATGTTTCTTCAAAGCTTTTCTATACTCTAAGATGAAGTGTTTGTGTGTGAGATGAAAGAGAATGAGAGAGAGAAGTGTTTATATAGAGAGTTTTAGTTTGGGTTTGATGGTGTTTCCATGCCATATGCACCTTCAAGATTCCGCATCTTTTAAGTTACTTTGTCATCAACACGTGAAGTGAGCCCCACCATTTTAAGTTTTAACGTATGTGACAATGCTCGGATCAGAGTTGTTTTATTTGTTTCCTCTCTTTTTAATCTATATTTTTTTCTCTTTTTTTTATTAACCTGTGATATCTCATACCTATGAAAACATCCAGACTAATCTCTAAAAAGTCTTATGGGATACACACTCTCTCCTTACAAACGATAAATTTAGAATTAATTCTGTGATTTTTGGTTAAAAATAATTATGTGATTTTGTTTAGAATATATAGGTGTTTATATGATCAACTATTAACAACGGTTAGAAGGAAAACTTTGGGTTTTTAACTTCAGAATAAATATTCCAACCATTATAAATTAGCTTAACGCCAAAAACTTTTTATGATCTTTTTGTTGTGATAGATCCGTT
This sequence comes from Eruca vesicaria subsp. sativa, assembly GCA_932364175.1. NCBI lineage: Eukaryota > Viridiplantae > Streptophyta > Magnoliopsida > Brassicales > Brassicaceae > Eruca > Eruca vesicaria. The sequence goes on along the minus strand of CAKOAT010161044.1, from coordinate 16,997 downwards.
GTGATTTACTTTTAAATTGTAAGATGACCAAAGGAATCATCCATGCATGGGTGTCTCAAGTCTCTCCTTATCGCCTCGATTTGAGATTGAAAATATTTGTCTTTTTGTTAGTTTTGTTATGGGGCAATAATGATGTTTGGGAGAGCAACACGTATCAATCGAATTTGACATCTGCCCTCTCTTCTCTTCGCATGCTGCTCACGTAGCACCTCCTCCTTACGTATGCTTAACTCCAAATTGTTCAGTAGCTTAACAAAACAAATAAATAAATCTTTTGGCGCATATTGACAACAATATTACACTACTTATCATAAGGTGTTGACCAAAAAAACCTATCTTAAGGTGGGCTTTAGTAGAGCCTTTTCATTCACAAACTTTCACAAACTTTTTATGAGAAGAATAATATGAAAGAAATCGAGTGATTGAGCAGAAAATTCAAAATTAATTTTTTAGTAAATTTTGAAAATTCATGAAAATTTCATCCAATTTTGTGTTAAAACATCATTAAACCCTATGTCAACCAGACTTTCCGCTACTTTCACTTTAAGTAGAAAAAGGCTAGATGCTCTTAAGTAGCTCTTGGGTAACATTTTATACACAAAACTCCTCTTTACATCATTATCTCCCGTAAGTAATCATGTTCAACAATTACATTACATCAATACACAGTTTTGTACAGTTTTAAGTGCTATGATTCTCCAGTACTGTAAAAGCAGTACTAATCAACCATGAGAAACTGAACTGAAGGAGAAAGATTATTAGAAAAAGACACCAGAAAGGCATCTCAATTTGAAATACTCATGTGCGTGTGTTAATCAATGTTTGATTGACAAGTGCTCTTTCAGCTTATTAGATTTGTTTCGATTTGTTTAGTACACTGGCAACACGTCAAGACTTGTAATTTCTTTTGATTACTTTTTGAATAACCTTGCCATGTGTCAACATTAGATTGCATACGTGTCACATGAAGCATTCTATGAGATAGCAAAGAAGTTGTACGGTAGTCTTGCTAACCAGTTGGTTAATCAAGGCCATGTACAAGACATCATCTGCACTTGATCAGCTATTTATTGTTAACTTAAATTTTAATCATGTTACGTTACTAGTCTAAGCAAAAAAAAATGAAATTAAAATTGCTTTTCTTTTACAAGTCACGGGGAACTTTATTTGCAAGTAGATGGTTTTGATGTAATCTAGTTTCTGTTTCCTCTGCATCTAATCATACAAATTCATTTTGAATGAACGTAAAATTATATTCAACCAAAAAACTTGTTTACAGTCAGCTGCAACTTGATTTTGAGAAAATTACTAATGTTCTTTAACTCAAATAAGACAGAGCATAACGATTAAGGATTCCCAAAAGGAAGGCGGGTCTGTGGAGCTGTGTCGTTTAAGTCTCTGGGTCGTTATTGGGTTCTAATTTCTAACGAAGGTTTGGGCTAAGGATGATAATTCCAATAGGAGTTTGCGTTAATGAAAGAGTTAAAACACAAAGTTTAAAGCTTGTTATTTCTGTTACAACGGAGATATCATCGTCTTCCTCAAGAGAGAGAGAAAGAGTTGCAGTAGAGAGAGAGAGTTCAAGAAAAATACAGAGAAGAAAGGGAGAAGCTTATCACGGAGGAGGAGAAAGCTGTTCGATCGAGATACAGAGATCCAGTAGTGGTCATAGCTCTTGAGATCGCCGTTCTTTCTCTGGTTCACGGTTGCGGGTCCTCGTCGTCGGTGGATTCAGAGACTGATAGTAAGTCGTCCTCGTCGCAATCGCTGTGGTAATCTTCTCCGAACGATACTCTGTATATGAGCTTGTAATAGCTGCAAAAGAAACAATCGAGTTAGGTCGGAAACACTGTTGTATCACATCGATATAATAGTGAAGGCATGAGAGTTTAGTTCTCTCCCCAGTCAGTAGGAAACGAAGACTGGGGAAACAATTTGCTTGTGTTGTTTGCTTATTGTTTGATTGATCTCACATCACTTGTTAAGTTCTCAAGATTGAAGCTAAACGTAATCGGACTTAGGAGATTAACTTGATCAAGAACGTTGTCGAACCTAGCTTTATACCTTAACAAGTGGTATCAGAGCCAGGTTCTCGGTTAAGAGAACTTTGGCGTTGTTCGTTGGTAGAGGAGCTTTTCTGGTTTTTCTGACTTAAGTCTGTGAAGTTGCTTTGAATGCAGTGTGTGATCGGTGTGTGATTGCTATGGAGTTTGTTTATGGCAATTTCAAGATGGAGAAGTTTGATGGTACTGGGGATTTCGGTATGTGGAAGTTTAAGATGTTAATGCAGTTTGAGCTGCAAGGGCTGGGACATATCTTGGCTGAGGAATCGGTTGTACCAAAGGAGGAACTCGATAAGGATGATGATGTTGAAAAGGAGGACAAGAAGGAATATCCTTTAGCTAAAGAAAAGGATACTAGAGCAAAGAGTTTGATTTGCTCAAGTCTTACTAATATTGTTCTCAGGAAGGTTTTGAGGGAGACTACAGCTAAGGGAGTTTGGAAAGCACTTGAAAATGACTATCAGACAAAGACCTTACCCAATCGCGTCTATCTAAAGCAAAGTTTTTCAAGTTATAAGATGGATGAAGGCAAGAGTATTGAGGAGAATCTCGATGTGTTCTTAAAGCTAATAGATGATCTTGCTAGTCTAAACATTGAAGTTTCAGACGAAGATCAAGCCATCCAGATTCTTACGAGTTTACCTCCTCAATATGACTCTCTGGTTCACACTCTGAAGTACGGGAATGGCAAGGAGACATTGGCGGTTAAGGAAGTTACTACCTCTGCATATGCTAAAGAAGCAGAACTCAAAGAGAAGGGACTCAACAAACGCCATAAGTCTAATGCAGAAGGTCTTGTCGTTAATAGAGGAAGAAGTGAAAAGAGGTCAGGAAATCAAGGGAGGTTCAGGTCTAAGAGTAAAGATTATCGTTCTAAGTCTAAAGGTAAAGGTCAACAACGCACTAGAGAGTGTTGGGTCTGTGGCAAGGAAGGTCATTTCAAGAGAGAGTGTCCTGAGAGGAAAGATCAGAAGCCACCTAATACGACTAATGTTGCTCAAAACAAAGAGTTTCCTATGATATTGACAGCTAGTATTCATGATACTAAAGAAGAGTGGGTACTTGACTCGGGATGTACTTTTCACATCACACCTAATCGTGAAGTTTTGTTTGACTTGGAAGTAGAAGGAGGCAGAGTATTGATGGGTAACAACACAGTTAGCGAAGTAAAGGGAATTGGAAAACAAAAGATAGTTAATCCAGATCAGTCTATAGTGGTGTTGACAGAAGCTCGGTACATGCCTACAATGGGAAGGAATCTTATATCCTACGGTCAACTCGGAAAGAAGGGTTGCAAGTATAAAGGAGAAGGGTTTAAGGTTGTGTTCTCGAAGGATGGAAAAGAGGTAATCTCTGGGAAGTACAAGGATGGGCTCTATTATCTTAATGGTTCCGTTGCAAAGGCTGAAGTGAGCTTCACAAGAGCAGAGGAAACCCTCACGAACTTATGGCATTCCAGATTGGGACATATGAGTTTGAAGAACATGAATCTTTTGGTTAAAGGTGGTTATATAAAGGAGAAAGAAGTTCATACTTTGGATTTCTGTGAAGACTGTGTTCTCGGAAAGGCTCACAAGTTACCATTTCCTATGACAAAGCATGCTACAACAGAGATTCTCGCGTATGTTCATAGTGATCTATGGGGTTCAGTATATAATGCTGAAAGTTTATCTGGCTGCAGGTATTTCTTAACATTGATTGATGACTTCTCAAAGAAAGTTTGGATCAGGTTCTTGAGATCTAAAGATGAAACGTTTGAGAACATATCTGAATGGAAGAAACTGGTAGAAACTCAGACATGAAAGAAAATTAAGTGTCTTCGCACTGATAATGGTCTCGAGTTTTGCAACAATCAGATGGATTCAATGTGTAAGGAATCTGGGATTAAAAGGCATCGGACGTGTACCTATACTCCACAGCAGAATGGAGTGGCAGAAAGGATGAATAGAACTATTGCAGATAAGATTCGTTGTATGTTGGCTGAGTCAGGGTTGGAAAAGAAATTCTGGGCAGAGGCTGCTTCTACCGCTGTTTATTTGATCAACAGGACTTCAAATTCATCTATTGAATTTAAAATACCAGAGGAAGTGTGGTCTGGGGTCAAGGTGGAGTTCAGTCATCTCAACAGGTTTGGTTGTCTCGCGTACGTTCACACAGTTCAAGACAAGATGAGTCCTAGAACCTTAAAAGGTATTTTCATGGGTTATCCTCAGGGAACTAAGGGATACAGAGTGTGGTTAGCTGAAAAAGGAAAATCTACGATTAGCAGAAATGTGGTCTTCAACGAGAATGTTCTGTATATGAAGGATAAAGGTAAAGAGGTTGAGTTTGAGCCTAAGAGAAAGCGGGTATCCTTCAAAGATGATTTGATTCAAGGACCTACTCAAAGGGGTTCTACGTTTGAGGTTGGATCTACGTCTAACTCGGGAAATTCAGTTCAAGGTGGAGCTAGCTCAGGTTCAAAAGAAGAGTCAGGTTCAGATGATAGTGATGAAGACTCAGAAGATAAATTGTCAAATAAGGAGGATTCTCTGAGTGACTATCTACTGGCTAGAGATCGTGTTAGAAGGGTTTCTAAACCACCAGCTATATTTGAGAGTGGGGACTTTGTGGCTTATGCGTTGTCATGTGCTGATGATTTAAATATAGAAGAGCCGAAGTCTGTTGCGGAAGCTAGGAGAAGTAAGAACTGGGATAAGTGGAATGCATCTATGAAAGAAGAAAAGGCTTCTTTGGCTAAGAATCATACTTGGGATATCGTGGAGAGACCTCCTAGACAAAGGGTTGTTGGTTGTAAGTGGATTCTTAAACTAAAGGAAGGGATTCCAGGGGTCGAAGAACCAAGGTTCAAGTCGCGTTTAGTTGCTAAAGGGTTTACTCAAGTAGAGGGTGTTGACTACAATGAGATTTTTGCTCCAGTGGTAAAGCATGTTTCGATACGGATTATTCTATCGTATGTGGTTAATGTTGATGAAGAGTTGGAACAGATGGATGTAAAGACAGCCTTTCTACATGGAAACCTATACGAGACTACCTACATGGAACAACCTGAAGGTTTTGTCAAGAAAGGAGATGAAGGAAAGGTGTGTTTACTTCGGAAATCTATCTACGGTTTAAAACAGTCGCCTCGGCAGTGGAATCTAAGGTTTGATGCGTTCATCAAGACACTGGGATTCTCTCGGTGCATTAAAGATCCTTGCGTCTATGTTAAGGTGTCTAAGAATGGAGAAAGCGTTTATCTACTCTTATACGTTGATGATATGCTTATTGCGGCCAAGAATAAGAAGGATATTCAGATTCTGAAGAAAAGTTTGAGCTCGAAATTTGAAATGAAAGATCTTGGTTCAGCTTCAAGGATTCTTGGAATGTATATTATTCGGGATAGACAGAAGGGGGTTCTTAAGCTAACATAGAGCAGGTATAGTCGTCAGGTGTTAAAGACTTTTGGTATGGAGTTTTGCAAACTGGTTATAACGCCTACTAATTCTCAGTTTAAACTAAACAGCTTGACAGAGAAAGAGTGGTTATTTGAGGAAAAAGAAGTGAACTCTATTCCATACGCTAGCGCAGTTGGTAGTCTCACGTATGCTATGGTGGGTTCTAGGCCAGATATTGCTTTCGCGGTTTGGTTGATTAGCAGGTTTATGTCAAAGCCAAGTATAGAGCACTGGGAAGCTGTGAAGTGGATACTCAGGTATTTACAAGGAGCTAAGGATGTATGTCTAACGTTCACAAAATCAAAAGATTTTGGTATTGAAGGTTACAGTGACTCTGCCTATTCTACTGACCTCGACAAGCGAAGATCAGTCACAGGGTATGTATTCAAGGTTGGTGGGAATACGGTAAGTTGGAGATCATCACTACAACACGTTGTAGCTTTATCAACAACAGAGGTTGAATACATGACATTATCAGAGGCTACTAAGGAAGGGTTATGGTTGAGAGAATTCTGTGAAGAACTGGGTTTTAATTCAGAAAGTTTCAAGCTTCACTGTGATTCACAGAGCGCTATTTTCCTAGATATGTTGACGAAAACGTTACCTGTAAATGCGTTCGAGAAGTGCCTCGTAACGCTGGGGTCGTCGCCTGATCGTGCTAGTGCGTACTCCGAGATGGTCCTGTTGTTTGGTCATCTCAGCAGAAGGAGTATAAGAAGAAGAGAGCAAAAGGGTTAGTGATTTTTTTCTTGGATAAAACAACGTATCTACTAAAGTTTTTTCAACTAAGTTTGAAGACTTACTCAGTGGTTACTGGTTGGTTTCCGAAGAGGTTGAGGTGTTCGTTATCTGTTGATTTCAAACAAAGGTTCTTATCAGTAAGTTCATTGTGTGTTTTACGGGAAGAGTGGTGACTTACAGATTTCGAGTGCTGAGTTTGGATTCTGAGATCCTTCTGGCAGTGGAAGAGTCGGGTTTGAAGCTTCTGGTGTAAGGTTTTGGGTTTCAGTGACAAATTCAGGGGGTTTGAAGTCTACTGGAAGTGTTATGAGTCGGAGATCTTGTGGTTTCGTCCGGGTAAATCAGAAGTTCGGGACTTTGGATTTTCGGTGGTTCAGGGCTCATTGGTTTCAGAAGAGGAGCTGGTAAAGGTTCGTCGTTTGACTCGCAGTGGCTTGCTGATCCGGTGTGACTGTGGTTGGGGGATTCCGACATGGTTACGGTTCTGTCTAAATCGCACAGGGTTTTGAGTTGCGGCGGTGTTGAAATGACCTAACGACAAGGTGGAGATTTGTGGAGCTGTGTCGTTTAAGTCTCTGGGCCGTTATTGGGTTCTAATTTCTACCGAAGGTTTGGGCTAAGGGTGATAAAGCCCAATAGGAGTTTGCGTTAATGAAAGAGTTAAAACGCAGAGTTTAAAGGTTGTTATTTCTGTTACAACGGATATATCATCGTCTTCCTCAGGAGAGAGAGAAAAAGTTGCAGTAGAGAGAGAGTTCAAGAAAACTACAGAGAAGAAAGGGAGAAGCTTATCACGGAGGAGGAGAAAGCTGTTCGATCGAGATAGAGAGATCCGGTAGTGGTCATAGCTCTTGAGATCGCCATTCTTTCTCCGGTTCACGGTTGCGGGTCCTCGTCGTCGGTGGATTCAGAGACTGATAGTGAGTCGTCCTCGTCGCAATCGCTGTAGTATTCTTCTCCGAACGATACTCTGTATATGAGCTTGTAATAGCTGCAAAAGAAACGATCGAGGTAGGTCGGAAACACTGTTGTATCACATCGATATAATAGTGAAGGCATGAGAGTTTAGTTCTCTCCCCAGTCAGTAGGAAACAAAGACTGGGTAAACAATTTGCTTGTGTTGTTTTCTTATTGTTTGATTGATCTCACATCACTTTTTAAGTTCTCAAGATTGAAGCTAAACGTTATCGGACTTAGGAGATTAACTTAATCAAGAACGTTGTCGAACCTAGCTCTATACCTTAACAGGGTCTTGTACCAATTTTGGATTCCATCTGAGTATGTCTGGATACCAACCTTCTTCATTGAATGAAGTCGGTTCCTAACATTTTTGCAATAAGTTTGATGATCAGGTCTGCTGACCTTGGTTCTTCTCTATGTTTCCTTGAGTTTCTTTCCCTCCAGATATGGTAGTAAAGCGAGGCCTGGAAGGTATATCTGAACAGAAAGACTTTGTGCCCTTAAGAAGAGTAGAGTGAGTGATCTCAAGGTTTCTTTCCCAATCCGTTGAATGTTGGGTTGTAAGAATCCCTGACACCATCTTCGTCCAAATTGCTGAAGAGTATTCACATGAGAAAAGAGGTGAGATCTGCTCTCCATAGCATTCAATATTGTGGTTTGGGTTCCAAGTTTTTATTTTGTCATCTGTCGTAAGTCTACTACAATTCTAGACATACAATTTTATTTTATTTTAAGTGTTAGGTTTGTGTTTCTGAAAGGAAAGCTACAGCTGAAAGATGATAGTGTCTACTTTAGTATCGATGAAATGTGCTAACTAGTTTTTTTTTTTCTAAATCCAGTATCCACTTTTTTTTTGTAAGTACTATTTATGAATAGCTCTTCCCCCTGAAAGGGATATAAGTTTACATGAAACATATAAGAAATATATAAGAAAAGCTTACAAAAAGACACAAGTGAAAGAAAGCTTTTTGGTGATAGTCATGCTATGGCTGGAAATAACGAAACCAAACAGTGAGGTAAGATTCTTGGGTGGTTTGAGTTGATCGATGGCTTTGGACAGTGTTCCTGTCCATTCCTATAAGTTTAGCTTTCATATTCACTTGGATTTCTCTGATCAGAAGATTTACTGGCCTACTTGTTGAGTGATGTAATCTCAAATTCCTCTCACGCCAAAGAATGTAGCATACAACATGAAGTAAAAGCTTGCAAACTAATTTAACTTTTCCATTTTGAGAAGCTTGTGATACCCAGCTGAGAGAACCACTGAAAGAAAGTGGCGGATTCAAACCTTGATATGTGAAGAAAGATATCCAAACTTCCCTGGAGACTGAACATTGAAAGAACAGATGTGAGTGGGATTCATTTGCATTTCCGCAAAGCAGGCATATGCTTGGAACATTCATACCCCAACCCAGTAGCCTGTCCCTTGTAGGAAGTCTATTAAGGGTTACAATCTATGCCAAGAAGGCATGCTTTGGGATAATCTTAGGTTACACATAATGTGGGTAGTGATAATCTCACGTTTTCATACAGTTATCTTCAGTGAAACACTTCTAATCAACCGTTCAAAAGACATAAGTTGCTTTTGGTTTGCACTTTCTGTGATGATATCACAGATGTTCAATAATAGTTAACACGTTTCCCACACCATGTATGCGATTAACTTGGATCTCAGGATAGTAATATCCGAATCATCTTTCTTATTATTCCTCCCAAAGCGGTCTCTCATGAGTCATGATCCTGCACAGTATGGCTTTGCTTTTAGTGTGAATAATGTTGTGGTTTGATTGGTCATTTTGATATTTACAATGGATAAATGCAAGGATTTCGTTAGTGAAGTTGAATCCTTTAGAAAATTACAATAATACCAAAAAGATGAACACATGTTCTTATATAACTTCACCGACATTGCTAGTCTTGATCTTTTTTCTACCAACATCTCCAGAAACTATCCGTACAATTTGAAGGAAGCCAACTACAAAAGTCTCTTCGTCCCTACATTTATTTGATTAGTATGTTTAAATTGATCGATTTTTGACAAGTTCAAGCTTTTCGTTAACTGTTTGGTTGTTAGGACTTATTTTTGTTACGAAGAATTTATCGTATGATTTCTGATTTATGGGTTATACAATAATTATTTTCTTAATTGTCATTTAATGTTTTTAGACAACTCGTGGATTGTCGTTTAGCCGTTAAGCGATTAAATGGAGCAGTGGTCGTTCAAATGTTTTGGATTGGGCGTGGAGGCTGTGTTCAACCGCATAGTCGAGTACGTATTTGGTAAAAGACTAGATCATGGCACTTTCGTGCTGTCAATAAGGTCAAGCTGGTCAGAATTGTCTAAAGGGAATGCCGAAATCTGGTTTGGCTTCAAAGAAAAGGTGTAACCGACCGAGGGCCAATAGCGTTTGCCGAGATTGATAAGCTAAGTATGCTGAAACTTTCCGTTTTAAGATGGTCCATGGTTGTAGAAACGATTTTTCACTTTAGGTTAAAGTTATACGATGAATGTTTCGTATAATGTTTCTTTTATTCGTATGGAAATTGTTTCATTTTTCTTCGAGGGAGACAAAGCCTAAGAAGCTCGTTACAGAGCCTGTGCAGAGTCAGTTGAGGAGTGATTTCCTGCTCTGATGTAATCGAGGATAATTAAAGGCAGATTCAAGGGAGCCGCATGGCTAAATAATGAGATCTATCAGATCGTGGTGCGAGGAAATAAAATTTAGATTGGTCGTCCAATGTCGGATCATACAGCTTTGTTTTCGCTATAAGAAAAATAGTTTTTTCGTAAAACCTCTTACATTCACTTTCGAAAGTTGCTTTGTATGACTTCATTTGATTGTATGAAGAATTTTTTTGCGTAAGTAACAATTACCGGTATTTATGAATGCAGTAAATCGACGCGATGTACGGAAATGTCAAAGTAACAATATTTCGGCAGATTTTTTGAGAAACGTTTCCACTTTGAATTTAAATCTTCGGTGAAAGTTTCTTGGAGTCACTCATGGAATTTTACCAAAGGTTATTTCACTAGAATCTAGTCGCGAAACGTTTTTGTAGGTTTCTTGAGCGGAATAAATCAGACGTATATTCTTTCCGAAGATTTTCTACACCTACAAAAAGAAAGCATATCCTTGATCTTGTGCACACAGACGTATGCTCCATGTCTGAAAAATCTATTGGAGCTGCATCATATTTTGCCACCTTTATTGATGACCATTCAAGGAAGGTATAGATATATATTTTAAAAGCAAAAGATCAAGTTCTTGATGTTTTCAAGGAGTTTATAGCACAAACTTAACAAAGTACGAGTCAAAATCTCAAGTTTGTTGGATTGGCAATGGTGGAGGGTATCGGGATCTTTTTGAAGCGTTTTACAAAGCTCACAGTACAAGGATGGAGAAGACCACCAAAGACGGCACAACTGAACAAGATAGGCGAGAGATGAATCGAACAATCACATAAAGAGTTTGGTGCATGCTCTCTCAAACTAAACTACCTAAGTCGTTTTGTAGAGAAGCTATGAAGACTGCAGTGGACATCATATTTCTTACACCATCAGTTCCTTTGGAAGGTGATGTCCCAGAGGAAGTTTGGTCAAGTAAGAAGATTTCTTACAATAATTTGAAGGTATTCGGATGCAAAGCGTTCGTCCACATTCTCAAGGATGAACGAGCTAGGCTAGAACCCAAGACCAAAGAGTGCATCTATCTTGGCTCATCTAAAGATGATTTTGGTTAGTTTTGGGATACGGTTAACAGAAAAGTTAACCGAAGCAGAGACATCGTTTTCTTCGAAGAACAAACAATCAAAGACATCAACAAATGAAAGAAACCAAAGCTAATGGTTGTAAGGAATGAAGATATTCATAATCCCTAAGACCATGAACAAGTGATTGGAGATGGCAGTGTTAACCCAGAAGAAGGGGATCCAAATGGTGATGAAAGTGAAGAATAAGATCAAGTGGAGCCAGAGGAAGAATATTAGCCAAGAAGGTCTGAAAGAGAGACAAGATCATCTGTAAGATACTACCGAGATGAATATGTGAATCTTAGAGATGAGGGGGAGCCACAGCCACGAGGAGGCCCTAAGAGACACTCACAAAGACAAATGGGTAGAAGCTATGCAACATGAGATACAATCCTTGCAAGATAATCACATCTGTGAGTTGATGAAACTGCCAAAAGGTAAGAGAGTTTTGAAGAATAAGTGGGTGTACCAATTAAATTATGAGGAGAGAAGCTCAAATCCAAGATACAAAACCCGATGGGTCATGAAAGGATTCAGCGAGAAGAAAGGTATAAATTTTGAAGAAATATCTCTCCAGTGGTTAAGATGTCCATTATCCGAGTTGTTCTTGGTCTAGCAGCGGTTCTAGAAGGAGATTGAACAACTCAATGTCAAGACGGCCTTTCTACATGGTGAACTCGAGGAGGAGATCTATAATGAAACAACCTACAGGATTCAAAGTTCCAGGAAAAGAAGACTTGGTGTGCCGACTAAACAAAATTCTTTATGGTCTGAAACAAGCCACAAGACAATGGTATAAGAGCATCTCCAATGGTGATACCCCGTTGGAGTCCTTAGAAAAAGTATTTTTTGATTTTTTAATTATTATTTTTTCAGATTTAAAAAAAATACCAACCAATCGCGAGCCACCACATGTCGTGGGGACCCACAAATAGTGCAAGGATTCACTAAGAAAAAGTCTTTATTTAGAGGTTTTAAGGATTGAATCCTTAACTTTTTGTGGGGTCCACTGATTATTTAATTATTTTTTCTCTAAGGATTCCCCCTTAAAAATTCCGTTGGAGATGCTCTAAGAAGTTTAACTCCTTCATGGTGGATCATAACTTCAAGAAAACCAAGAATCATCATTGTGTTTTCATAAAGAGGTACGCAAACGGGTATTTTCTCATATTATTTCTCTATATTGACGATATGCTAATTGTGGACCAGGATTGCAACAAGATAGCCACGTTGAAGATAGATTTGGGAAAATGCTTTGTGATGAAAGATCTGGGGCACTCGAGACATATTTTTGGAATGAAGATCACTCGGGATAGACCAAAGAAGCTTATATGGTTGTCCCATGAAAGATATGTTGAAAAAGTGTTGGAGAGATTCAACATGCACAAAGAAAAGTCGGTGAGCATTCCACTTGGTGGATATTTTAAGCTAAGTTCGAAGCAAAGTCCAACAAATGAGAAAGAGGAAATGAAGACTACTCCATATGCATCAGTAGTAGGAAGTCTCATGTATGATATGATGTGCACCAGACCCGACATTGCCTATGCCGTAGGAGTCGTGAGTCACTTTCTATGTAATACATGAAAGGATTAGAAAGAAGTTAAGTGGATCCTATGCTATTTATGAGGCACAACGAAGAAGTGGCTATGTTTTGGTAATGGGAAACGTGAGTCAAATGGCTACACCGATGAATATTGGGCTGGTGATAAAGATTCAAGAAAATTGACATCAGGATTTGTGACTATTTTTGCAGGGGGGGGGGAGGCTGTTTCTGGCAATCGAAACTACAAAAGTGTGTTACGTTATCCACCACTGAAGCAAAGTATATCACAGCAACGAAAGCATGCAGAATTATGGATGAAAAACTTCTTAATTGAGTTGGGAGTGAAGCAAGACAAGTACAACTTATTATGTGACAACCAAAGTGCTATTACCTAGCAAAGAATCCAATGTTTCATTCTCGCTTGAAGCACATCAATGTTCAGCATGATTGGATCCGAGAATTTTTTTGAAGAGAAGCTCATACATCTCAATAAGGTACAAACAAACGAAAAATGGCCAGACTTTATGATCAAGGTATTACCGATTAAGAAGTTTGAAGAGTGTTGTAAAAGAATGAGGGTGGCGACAGTTTCAGATTAAATCGGGAAGGGAAAGATTTGTTGGGTTTCTCTCATTAGCCCATGATTAAACATTTATAATCAAACCTTGAACTAATAAGCCCAATAAGAAGAAAATGTACAAAAAAGAATTGTGTAGAAGAAGAAGTGTGTAGAACATGTTTAGGAGAAAGAATGGGAGAAAATGTACAAGAGAATTGAATATTTAAACACAGAAAAATGTACGACATATTCACTTTTTTGGGTCTAACTATATATAATAAACACGTTCCTCAGTCTTGAATTTCTCTCCTTTTTTCTTCTATTCTCCTGATCACTCCCTTCACAGAAACATCAAAAGCATCTTCAAGAGTCTCTGCATCTGATTTATGTCGGTTTGGTTTAGTGTACACAATCTTCGGAATCAATCTTATAACGTTTTCTCTCATACCAATCACTTTCTCATTCGGTATTCCACGCAAAATCTCTTCAATTTTACTCTTTCCCCCGGTTCTCAGCTCTTTAACCGGTATATAAACCGAATATTCACCATCGTTGTTCGGTAAGTGCCATTCATATTGCTTATACGCACTTCCTTGGTTAAAGAAAACCGGTATACAACCAGCTAAAATAGAATCAAATATTGATCTTCTAGTGAACGAATCACCAGGTGGCTGTAAGCAGAAAATAGAGCTCTCGAAAAGCTTCATCAGACCCATTGGATCATCGCAACCGTTGGCTTTAACGTCACAGTCAAGAAACTTACAAGTCTTGGAAGAACTCTTACATTGTTGGATAACTTGAGTACGAAGCAAACCATTCTGGTTTCTGCTCGGTCTTTGGGCTCCGGCAAATGAGAAGAGTATTGTTCGGTTTGTGAGATTGATCTTGTCTTGCCACTGGCGAATCTCGATGGATGAAGTTGGGTGAAAGTAGGTTGGATAAGGAATAGCGAATTCGTTATGGCTCGTCAGACTTCGTTCAATGGTAAGGAAAGAGAGGTTTTGTGACTCTGGTAAAAGCATTAAATTGGTTCCCCATCCTAAGTTAGTGTTGGAGTTTCGCCGAAAATCTCGTGATATCCGACCAGTTACAAGAAAATGGTCTTTACCCGACAGACCTAGAAAACAAATAAACAACTTTTAGTCATATCAAAAATAATAATTGGCCGACAACATTGAGTATAAGGCCCATAATCTCATTAAACCACCTACAACATTGAAATATTACTTAATTATTTTATTAATCGAGCAAATTTATTTTATCAACATTGAAATGCTATTCAATTATTTTATCAAAACATAAGTCGTCGGTGGAGAGGGAAAGAAGAAAAATTGTTGGTAAGTTGCTATCACATTAAAAAAAAAGACGCTAATATCACTTTTGAATAGCTCGTTGATAGTTGACTAAATCATAAAGTAACAAGCAATAATTGCAAATAATAAAAACATTAAGGGTCAAAAAAGAAACGTATCAGAATAATGAAAGCACGAATACCGCATACGTACCTTTCCACTGGGGTTGCTTTTTGAGCCATTCAAACATTTCCTTCCCGGCGGCGTCTCTTTCAGCGGCGTTACGCCGCCGCAGATTACGCCGGAAATCAAGACCAGCGTAGTAAGGTATGTAAAAAGCCGAAGCTAACGAAGAGTTTCTCGTCAAGCACTCGTATCTCTTCATCTTCTCGTGGAAAATAACTTCAAGCATGAACTGATTAGTCGCGTACCAGCTCGGAGAGTACCGAGAATCTAAGGAAACACTGTTATTGATCAGTGGTCCGAATCCGTAGTTGTCGAGGTACTTACACATGCTGACTTTATCTTTTGGTCTTGAAATAGACTCGCAATCTTGCAAGATGTCGGTGTTGAATCTAGAAGGTATGTTATGGATGTATATGTACCGACCGAGACATGGTTCTTCTCTGAGTATGGAGGATTTGTGACGGCGGTGATGATCGGAGATGGTGGTGGTGGTGGTGATGAGGATGATTTTGTTTTGGGAGAGACGGAGGAGGAGCAGAGAGGTGGTGAAGAGAGAGAGGAGAAGTAAGAGAGTGATTGGTTTCTTATTATTTGACTGGTTCTTGATGGAGCTTGATGAATTGCTGTTCTTCATTGTTGTTGTTGTTGTTGTGTGGTGTTCTTGATTTGACGATCCATTGTCCAATTGAGAAGGACAAAAGTCAGATACTAGACGCAAATAATTATCATATTTTATAAGAGTTCGATTTCAGATACGTATCAATAAAATCCTAGAACTATGTCTTGATTTTATAATTATATACATACGTAGGTTGGTGTGTGGAAAATTCTTCTATGTTCCACTAATCAAATATTCGGTCAAATTAAGTGCTCATCGAATAAAATTCATAGTTTAATAAAGTTGTATTCAATTAAATCAAAATAATTTTAGAAAGTTTAGCTATTGAAAAATCTTCATATATAGAAAAGCAGAGATATTTAAAAAAAAAAGTTTTTAGAGAATAGTATTTGAAAATACTTTATCGTATTTTTAAGTTTTTTTTAGGGGTTTTTGCTAATTTGACTCAAAACTCATAGTCAAACACAAAACTAACTTGTTCTTTTAACTCATCTTGTTTTTGTCCTATCCACCCCACATCTTCATTTTATTTACGAAAATACCATTAAATTTTTTTTTTTTACTTTTTTCGAAAATGACATTTTTACTCTCTCAACGTCATCATCTTCAAGTATTTACAACATTGTCATTGCCATGAATACTCTCAACAACCTTGTACAACCCAACAACCTTGTACAACCAAGGTTTGAAGCTTTTAATGCACTTAAAATCGATACTCATACTCTCTTTCTCAATTGTTATGAACTAAAAACAACATCTCCTTCACTTTGTCTCCATATTCATACCAAAAACCCAAGCTTTTGATAGCAATTTTTTTATGGTTGATAGAGCCATTTAAGCATACAATTGTTGGTGGGTTACTTTCGTTCGATGTTCTGGGTGGTTGGAGAAGACTATGTGTGCAAAGGAAGTCATCTCACCTAGTTTAAGGTTTGAAATTGATTTTTTTTCCAGATCTCTTCGCGTAGAAGACGTACCCGTAAGTCTTCTGGTCAAACGGACGACTTACTTCTAAGTCGTCCAGCTTTGTTTATTAAAAAAAGAAACACCAGACGACTTATAATTAAGTCGTCTAGATAAAACGGTCTACTTTTGCTTTTGACCGAATTGTGTCAAATATTTGACTTTTTCTGGACGACTTAAAATTAAGTCGTCCCTGGGAAAGTTAAAATTTCAATATTTTATTAAATCTAGACGACTTACGGATAAGTCGTCTAAGGTTAGTTTTGCAATTCAAAAATAAAACTTAAATTTTTAACTTCTCCAGACGACTTAATTAAAAGTCGACCGCTCAGACGACTTAGGTTAAAGTCGTCCACGATAATCAAAGTCGTCCAGAATATTTTACGAGTTTTCTGGTCAAACCTTGCTTATTCTGGACGACTTTAACATAAGTCGTCTGACCAGACGACTTCTAATTAAGTCGTCTGGAGAAGTTAAAAATTTAAGTTTTATTTTTGAATTGCAAAACTAACTTGAGACGACTTATCCGTAAGTCGTCTTGATAAAATAAAATATTGATATTTTAACTTTCCCATAGACGACTTAATTTGAAGTCGTCCAGAAAAAGTCAAATATCTGACACAATTCGGTCAAATGCAAAAGTAGCCCGTTTTACCTAGACGACTTAATTATAAGTTGTCTGGCGTTTTTTTTAACAAACAAAGCTGGGCGACTTAGAAGTAAGTCGTCCCATTTAAATTTCAATTGCAAAAATGACCTCAATGGGCGACTTAGAAGTAAGTCGTCCGAACGACTTACGGGTAAGTCGTCCGGACGACTTACTGGTATGTCGTCCAGACGATGTTTAGTAAACTTTCATGAAATTCTCTATGTTTACTAATGTG
>CAKOAT010160933.1:43759-66050 GCA_932364175.1 Eruca vesicaria subsp. sativa | reverse complement strand
CGGTAGTTCTCATTTCTCTGATTTTGCAAGCTTCAGCCATATTCCGGAAATCAAAAAAAGTTGCTTCTTCTCTAATAGCACCACCCAATTTTTCGCTATTATCCATTAATTCATTAAAATCACCTACTAAGACCCATGCCTCATCCCTATTAATGCCAATATTTATTAGTTTGTCCCATACATATCTTCGTCTTCCTGTTACAGGATCTCCGTAGACACAAGACAAGAAAAACACCAAAGAACCCATAGTGATTTTCAGATCAATAATTCGGTTATCACTGTATAAGATTTCCACTACATAACAACCTTTCCACATTAATGCTAAACCACCACTACGACCAACAGGATCAACCGTATGTAGGAAATCATAACCAAGACTTAATTTTAAAGCTTCCATATAAGCAGATTTCTGTTTAGTTTCCATGAGAAATAGAAAATCCGGGAAAAACTGACGACGGCAATCTCTAATTCGTTGAACGGTGTCCTTATTACCAGCCCCTCTGCAGTTCCAACTTAAGATACTCATGATATTTTAAATAACCAATTTTTATTTAAATTATAATACCCGCTTAAAAGAAAAAACCAACACCCACCGCCGGATGAGGAAGAAAAACTCCATTGAGGAAATAATAAGCTATAAGCGAACCAACACAAAGGGAAAACAAGCACAAAACCATAATGCCAAGATAACCATAGAGCATAATAAACAAACGCATGAGAAACCAGCAGGTATAATGTTAAGATTAATGATGAAAAATCCAGTACAAAGGCTCCTGTTATTTTGACTGTTAAGATAAATTTGGACCTGGTTTCTGTCAAAGTGAATTGGACTAACCAAATACAATCCAGAGGCTTTAAGATCGTTATAAAAACCTCCAATACCAGAGTAACCACACTTGTGAAAAAATTTAGCATATGAGCTATTGAAAATATCAGACAAAAGAAACACAACTCCTGCGAGCCAAGACCAAACACAGAAGGTATAAACAGAATTTTTTTGAACAACTTGGTGCAGGTAAAATCAAGCCCAAAGGATAACAAAGCCAGTGAAAGAAAAGCTTTCAGAAGTCTAACCACCAGACCTGGGCAATAAGATAATAAACGAAAACAAAGAAACAATTGCCATCGCTTGCAAGGCAAAAACACCTTTCTTCCAAAATATTGTTCATTTACCACTGAGAAAACATTCATGATGGCTCGGGACACTAGAGGCAAAAGTATGCTTTATAAATATATTCGGACGCCCAAGTCAAAAAGTTACGGGTCTGTAAAAAACCTTCCAAATTTAAATTCAGAAATGGTATGGCATTCTTAAAAATAAATAAAAAAAAATTCTCAGAAAATATATAGGTGAAAGTTTAGAGAATAACTGCATCATGTGACATCATGTGATATGCAGTAATTATTAGTTTTAAAAGGTTAGAATTTTTAGAGTATTTAATGATAAATGTGTCTTGAGAGTGAATTGGTAACACCACACATGCGACATGGATGAGGTCAAGGTGCTAATGTCCTAACGGGTAAACATTTGTCTTATGTTAAGTTTTGAAAACTAATTCAAGCACAAATGAAATTTCTAACATTTGCCAAATAGGAAAACGCATTCATCTAAATTTAAAGAAAGAGAGAGGCCTTTGGGGAAGAAAAGAAAGAAGAGGTTCCTTCACAGAAACTCAACAAAAAACAGGGCTTCTTTTCAACATTCAGATAGGGAACTATTGGACTTGTCTTACAAAAATATTTAAAATACAGTCAATTTACTAAACTCGCGCTTCGTATACAAATTGAAATTGTTTAGCCGTAGGAAGATTGTCCGTTGAGTAGTCAAAGATTACACATCACTTTAATGGAAGCTGGGGAAGGAGAGATGGGTGGTTGAGAAACATAATCTCTCGTTGCTTTTAATCTCTCTTTTTATCATAAATCAATAAACCATAACCATCATTACTCCACTAACCACTTTTGTCTTTGTCATTAATAAATTGTAATGTGACTTTACTTGTATAAATTCAACCTTCACTAACCCTCCTTAGAACTTGTTTTGATAACTAGAAGAAGTTTGAGTCAGATCCTAATTAATTTCTTTTAGATTTAAGACCAGTCTTTGCAAATATTCGATGGCAAAGTTTTTCAAGGGAAACCAAAATAGGAGTACAACGGAACCAATATTTGTGCTAAACTACTAGCACAATGGACGGTTAGTAAGACATTTTGAATACTTTTAATTTTATCTTTTTCTGACTTGTATGGACATATTAGTTTCCAAATGGGGTAATGGATTTTAACATTGATTATAAATTTCTCAACTCTTTTATCTGAAGTACGTGACCCGACTATAAGAACATTTGTATATTGTTTAAATCCTAATCCACACCAAAAATAGTAAATAGGAACCATACGTAGTTGCCATGAACTTTTAGTTATTCATGTATAAACTATCAAATAAAACTACAAACAGGTTTTGTTGGCCTATGATTATGTTACTAACTTATGGCGTTGGTACGACTCCTAATTGTCGTTAGAAAGAAACAGTCTTATCAAATCAAAATAAATTTGGTCGTACATTGTCTGCAAGTGCGTTAAACATTTATCTACACCCATGCATATATATATATATGTCTTGATATAAGATTACAAAAATTTGACAGAACGATGAATCTCGAAACTTGCAGATGTGAAGTGAGCATTGTATTGAGTCCGTCTATTCTAAATCAATCATTCACCAATAGTAAGATGAAACTTGAAACAAGGAAACTATGATCAGTATTATTTGACATTTTTAACTCAAAAATCAGTTGAAGACACACACACACTATAAATCTTTTTACTTAGATGAATGATACATGCCAATGATGTCATCTCAATATGATGATATTCGGGTAATATCTCATGACTTGCGTCGAATTCAAAGGCTGATATATTTATATGAATATCACAATATTTTTTATCTAATTATCTGATATTGATGGAACACATGAATAAGACCATTTGATGTCTAACCGAAATACGAATGAATGTATGCACGTGTAATTGGAAATATCAATACGTAATTGTAAAGTAGCAAAAGATCGTGAAGGATTGCGTTGTCCTCATGATGTACATAGTAAGTTTGGTAGCCCAACTTATCAGTCCCACGTTTTTAGGTCCAAATGTATATACATTTATACACACTCTTCTATCTTAGTTCATGCATTTTCATCACACACTCTAAGCATATTGATTGTTACTTAGATTACAACAAAATTTGAAATCTGGAGTTTAAATTCGAACATCTGATCGGGTAGAGACCAAGTGAATCACAATATCACGTATCCGACATAAACAGTTCTTTTTTGTCTCTGCATAGTATTATACTCGAACTCGATACTAATTCATATTCTTTACAAATTACAATATGTATAAATGATTTTCGTAACCATACGTGTAATTATAATAAACAAATGAATTAGAACATAGTAGAAGAAAAACATGGGATTAAAGAGGATGAGGGTTAAGGGGCCACCACAGTACATATTAGGTCTTAAAAAGACAAGCTTAGCTGTTTTCTTCCTTTTAAAACCAATCACTTTGTTTGGTCTTAAGAAAAGCTTTCTCATCATTTTAGGGTTTTCTAGCAAAATTGAACATAAGTTTCATTCACGCACTTGCAAACATAACTTAATTTTGCGTTCATGATATGTTTATTGTTACAGTTTGTATCAGCACCTACTTTATATATTAAATTGTTCTAATGCTCATTGTTATGATTATTAATAAGTTAGTTAAAACAATAAAAAATGAATATAAGCTAGCGCGCAATATATACATGTTGGAATATAACTAATAAATGTTTTTTTTTTTTGTTTCTGAAAGTTGCATATAGCAGCAGGTTTGGAGGATCCGAATACTACGTTCAAGATGATAATACTATCGACTAAAGACGGGTGCCTAACTCACAAAGTGGTGTGGCTCCATGTCTCGTGGCTTATAATTGCATGTGAATGTTTTTTTTCTTGGTATCTCCGGACTTTTGAACATACAACAAAAACCAAAACAGGTTATGACAAATAAATCTCTTTCTAGCTAAGCCTAGCCAAGTTTCAGATTCTGATCCAGCATAATTACTAAATCACTTCCTATTGGATGAAAAAACTTAGTGATCGAGCAAAATGAATTTTAAATAATATGAGCCAAAGAAAATTCCACCACATTTAGGTTCATAACCCCCAAAAGAAGATGTACTCATTCAATAACATATTAGCATGCATACGCATGTGAATGCATAGTTGTGGATGCCAAAATAAAATAAAATTAAGGAAAAACATATTTACATATGTATATCCATCTAAATATATGAAAATATTTGATAAGTTGATTATATGCGAATCTAAATCAGTGATGATGCATTAGTATATACCATGATCATGTATCTACACACCCATATATTTACACATACTGAGTACTGACATACACATGAAAAAATATCTAAGGTTGGTTGTCGATTGCTATCAGGAATGCTATAAATATATCAGCTAGGGTTAGGGTTAACAACTCTTGTAATTGTCTCAATCTTTCACTCTCTTTCTATTTCCCACCGTAGAAATTAAAAGTACTAAAAAATACTTATTACCATCTTAAATATATACATATATACATCACATTAATACATTATTACAAGTTTATAATATACAAAGGAGTCGAGAAGAAATAAGAAAAAGAAGCATATGAGAAAGCGTCAAGTGGTGTTGAGGAGAGCCTCGCCGGATGAACCTTCTAGAAGCTCATCGACGGCTTCGTCTCTGACTGTGAGAGGTGTGAGATACGGCGAGTGTCAGAAGAACCATGCGGCGGCGGTCGGGGGCTACGCCGTCGATGGCTGCCGTGAGTTCATGGCAAGCAACGGAGAGGAAGGTTCGGTGGCAGCGCTAACGTGCGCCGCCTGTGGCTGCCACCGCAGTTTCCACCGGAGAGAAATCGAAACCGAGGTTGTTTGCGACTGTAATTCACCTCCTTCGACTGGAAACTAGACCAGTAAAAACTTCAGACCTAGCCACCTAGGTAAGAGTTAATTTGGTTGTGTCTTTGTGTGCTATATATTTATACTCTGAAAATATATACTGTTTGTATACTTACTTAGTGTCAGGGGTTTGTGTCTCGCTGAGAAGCTAAGCAGAAAACTTATGAGAATTATAGATTGGAGGTGTTGGAAGATCTATAATAGCTGGATGCTTTGAGTATGTCTCAAAAAATATCTATGAAATATGAAGATTATTCTTGTTTTATGTAATGTTTTATAAAGTTTGATTTGTTTTCTGTTTGGTCAAGTTAATGTATTTTGATTATGTGGTTGAAGCATATATCTTTTCAAATCAATTTCACTTCAAGACAACTATAAACCGTAGTGTGAAATAAACTTGTAACAAATTAAATATTGTATTGTGTTTTTTGAGAAAAAAAATTATTGGCTCTCTCAATTTCTTGATGAATGAATTAGACTGATTGTTCCTTAACATATATGGAAGGTTCCTCTCTTGTGATAGAGTTGGATAAATAGAGAAACAGAATTATTGGTTCTCTCGATTTCTTAGTTGTTCAAATATTTTTTTTTATAAATCTTCGGGAGAGAAGAGAAAAGCTGTTGAGACGGCTCCTTTTGCTTTAAAAAAATATGAAAATAATGGTAGTTAACTTTTAAATTACATTTATTAATGTTATTTTCAAAGTACATGTTTCTAACTAGAGATCGATTAAATTATGTAACTTCATAATTTCTCGATTGTGCCATGATAAGCTCCACTTCCTTCCGAATATTCGCTTTTACATGCATGTTCCCAGTATTAAAAATATTTTAATATTTTGTTTTAAACGATAGGTTTTCAAGTTTATATAACATGGCTTAAAATATATAAAAAATAACTATGAATTAAAAGGAGAGCCAGAGGCCCACATATCTAATCTTTGTTGGTTGCTAACTTGCTAAGTTGCTATGATGAAAAAGATTAGTTTTATTAAAGAACCGTTGAAATTAATTAATTAATGATCATTCACGAGAATGGCTTGTGATTTCTGATGATTAGTTTTTTCCTTTTTTTTTGGATCAAATCAGAAATTAAGAAATAATTTCCATTTGATATGGTTTTGAGCTGTTGATACTCCGGTAAACTACATAAATGACCTGGGGAATTAGGGGTTATCATTCGAAGAGAGTTAGATATCTTTGAAATGACATGTGAGATGTATCATCATGAACGTACATTGTTAGGTATTTTGAGTATGGAGAGAAACAACTCTTGCTGCATATGTTTGTTAGCAACATTGTACCGAACTTGGTCAGGCCAATGTCGATTTTATATCCCTACATTTTCATATGTTTAGTATATATTGTATAATGTATATATATATATATATATTGCTGAAAATATATTATATATGTTACTTAAAGAAAGATAACATTCTATTTTGTAAGATTTTTACCACACATGTAACAGTCAATCAGCACATAATCACATTCTCATGAATCAAGTTATAATCCCAAGTTTTCACACTCAACCATTCACTTGCCACCGATTAATCAAATACCATGACATCGTGGACTAGAACTTGACAAAATACAATGCTATCACGTACCATTCATATTCCAGTTTTGATATTCTGAATATCTTATAAATTATTCTCAACTCCATTCTTACATTTGGTTCAATAAGTCATGACTTTTCTTTAGTTTTAATTATGAACTAGATTTTTGACCCGCACATCCTCACGGATATTTTTATTATTGTTAGATGTGTCTACCATTTGTGAATGTACTCAACTTGATTTTACTTGTTTGTTTATGTGATTATGAATGGGCATTTGGTTTTTGGTTTGATTTTGGTTTGATTTTTTCAATTTTTCGTTTTTCGGTTCTAGAGATATATTAACCATTTGGTTATTTATAAAATTCAATACCGATTTGGTTTGATTATTTCAGTTTTTGGTTCGGTTCAGGTAACAATTGTAAGAACCGTATTATATTCAATAAACTGGCAGTTCTATTTTTCTGTAAATTTTGGATATTCGGGGTAATAAAACCTATTTTACAGGGGGTTTGGATTATAAATTGGTAATTCAGATAAATTTTGATATTTTAGATAAAACTATTCGGGTAATTCGCTTTTTAGGGCAATTCGAATTATTTTAAATACAGTACATAAAATATATTCTGGAAGTTAGGTTTATAAGTATAATATTTTAGAATACTTGTTAATTTAAATACTAAATTAATTAATATTTTAAGTATATAAATTGTATTTCAGCTATATTGGTATCCATTTGGTTTTAAGTTCGGTTTTTGGTTATAGAAAAATAGATATCATTCTTTTATTTTTGAACTATGGTTTGGTTTCCAGTTTTGTTTTTTGGTTTGATGCTCGGTTTTTATGCCCATGCTTAGTTGTGATGCATACGTTTTTTGTTTTGAGATTTGAATAGGGTTTTTGTAACGTGTAACGTCTCTAAACTTTCTAACCTTTAAAATGCAAATATTTTTTTAAAAACTTTAAAGATGGTTATTTTGTTTTAAAATATGTATAGGAACTATATATTTGATTTTATGATGATTGAGTGAACGTCATTGCTTACGCTGAATCATCGTTATAATAAATAGTTTTTTTTTTATAACACTTGAACATATAGAAATAATCTTTGGGATACAATGTGAAAAATAAGAAATTAAATAGGATGTCAATAGACACCACATGAATAAGGATAAAAAATAAAAAAATCTCACCCATTCCCATTATTGTCGAGTTTCCATAATGAGTAAATGCTGTAGCCAAGCCGGTGCATCGCGGGCGTCGTATGATTGGGATTGGCCATTTCGGGTGAGACAAAACCTCATTGCTGAGCCTCCAAAGCGAGTAGATGATGAAGCCACACCGGAGCGTTGCGGGCGATGTAGGATTGATGACGAAGGTCGCGCGTGACGCTCAAAGCAATTGCTGCTGCCGCTTCATTTCGTTCGGGAAGGGCATGATCCAAACTCCATGAATTAATCCTTGCAAGGAGGAAGAAAATGTTGTGACGAATATGGCTGAGGCTAAGGTAATTCGTCGTGGTAAGAGCATCATGTAGGGTTGCAGAGGCAGTCTCAAAGATAATATTCGAGAAATGTAGAGTATGCAAACAATCGACTACCCAAAAAAGAGCCCACAAATCTGCTTCAGTTTTTGAGCGCATACATGAGTAAGCACGACGGCTATGTAAGATTTTGGACCCTTTTTCATCCCGAAGGATCCAAGAAGCACCCGCAGTATGGCCTGAATGAACCCACGAAGAACCAACATTACATTTGAGGAAACCAATAGGTGGTTTTTTCCATTTAATGATTTCCGACACGACCGCATCACCTCCGTCCTTCCTACCAATGAAAGTATCAAACCATGTGGATTCTTCTTCATAAACTTTATTAGCAATGAAGGATGCCTCTATCCTCTTAGACTCAAAGACGAAAGCGTTTCTAGCTTTCCAAATTTCCCATAACAACCATGGGAAAATATTCCTTGTATGAATATCCGTAGAGGGGTCCTTGTAAATCTTGATCAAGTGCACACAATTTAAAAAAGTGGAATTCCGAGAAAACAGATTTGCGATTGAGTAAATGTCATTGCTTTTTAGTAGAAAAGATGAATGCCTATATGATTTCTAACAAAAAAAAAATCGTGGGTTGGAGAAAAAGAAAACTGAAGGGTTCGAGAGATCAATTCACATGCTTTTAGTAATACTGGATTATTTTTCCGTGTTACGCGCGGATAATATATTTAATTTTGTTATATTATCATTTTTATTTGGATATTTTTTATTTGGATATGAATTTTTGCATTTTTATATTATTTAATTATTTTCAGTATAACTGATTTGAAGTGAATATATTTATTATTTTCTATGTAATTCATTCGTATTTATTTTTAGTTTTAATTTTTTTCTTAGTTAAAGCATGAAATTAATACTATTGTCAAATATGTTTCTATTATAACTAAGAAAAAATAATAAAAAAAATTAACTAATAA
Organism: Eruca vesicaria subsp. sativa; assembly: GCA_932364175.1. NCBI lineage: Eukaryota > Viridiplantae > Streptophyta > Magnoliopsida > Brassicales > Brassicaceae > Eruca > Eruca vesicaria. The sequence goes on along the minus strand of CAKOAT010160933.1, from coordinate 57,024 downwards.
AATATTTTTTTAGCATGACTGAACATTAAAAATTATGGAAATGATATTATGAATGTATTTTACTAAGTTTTGCTTTCTGAGTTTTTTTGGAACACATTTAGAAATTATATTATGAATGTATATTACTGAGTCTTACTCTTTGTGAATATTTGTTTATTCACTTTGTATTGTTTTAATTTTATTTTCCTATTCTAAATTGCAGAGAATTGCTATTTCCAATTCTGTACCATCATTTTGTCCTTTGTTCTTATTCTATAATTATTCGATATTTTCAGTTATGTATATGCAATTTATAATTTTTTTAATTATTTTTCTGTTAGAACAAAGTATCATGAGGCTGAAAATAATTATCACAAATATACAATATAATTTGATGACATATATATATATGTAAATTTACTGGAAAATAAGATATATGTTCCTGTATGTATATATCATATAATTTACTTTAATTATTTAATATTTATTTATTGTTTGGATGTCATTTCTATTGCTTTCTTGTACGAAGAGCATTCAATGTAAAATACATTTTTTTCTTTCAAAACAGAGTAACTTCGAAATGATATTAATTTACTGCAATTATACTATATTTTTGGAGTAAAAATAGAATAATGGATAAAAATAAAGTAAAATTGAAGTAAATAATATTAGAAAGTATGGAAAGTCTTCTATGTTTCCTTTGAATTGGATATTATCATTCAGATGTTGTCAAATGATTCTATTTTTTTTAATAGCTGTGAAAACATCTTTATGTTTTCCTTACATCACCTTTAATTAGCCTAACTTATTTCCTTTCAATTAGGACTTCACAGAATGAGAGAAATTTAAGGTGAGACTACTTTAAAAATATTTTCCTCAATCTGTGTAAAGTATACAAATTACTCAATTTGTTTCATAATTTAGTTTTAGCTAAAATCACTAATTTTAAAAAGTTATTACTTTAAAAATCTGTCATTTAATATATAAATTTAACTAATTAAAAAGAAACCTACATAATTTAACTGGCCACACAATGACTCTCCAGGTCACTTGGAAAGTACTCTATGTTTCATTTTTCTTGGTTTTTAATGTTAATACACATAGATTAAGAAAATACAAAAAATTATTAAAATTATTTTGGTTGTATATAAACATCATTAAATAAACAATAAGAAAAATGTAATATTTTGTAAATTAGTCACAAATCCAAACAACATTAAAAAAATTGTCACTTATTATGAAACAAAATAAAAATCAAGAACCAAATATACAGAAATTTAGAAATAGGACTACTTAAAAAACATTTTCAAACAGAAAATGGCCTTGTCTATTTATGTATAAGAATTAATCACAATAAGTGAAAACAATGTTTAGTCATGACTCCTAAACGAACCAGAGAAAATGTCTTGTTGTTCATGCTTTCAAATTGTTTTTTCGCCCACTTTCAACATGTGAAAATATATTATTATGTCAACAATGAGTGATCCTGCCCAAAATCACACGCTTGGATTGTGATGCATAAAAATATCGTTGATTTATTTACTTCAAAAATAATTGACAAATCCTCAAATTATGAGAGTGAAGCTGATTCATATTCAAGATATTTGGAACAGACCTTTTATAAGCCGTGAATTCATTTAAACCCAAAACTGGCGTTCAAAACCATCAAAATTGACTGGTAGTAGTGTGCAGACCTTCGATGATAGTCCAAAGAATATGTTTTGGCCAATAAGGCAATAAGCCCTGAATAAAAGTAGAGATCCTCTCTCACTGTCTCACACGCAGAACTCCTCTATTTTGGTTTACATATCGATAGGTGAACAAGAAATGTTTACATAACAATATCTACATTCATCTTAAAGATTCCAATAGACCATTCAAATCTCCTGCAAAGCGAACACAGTAAACATCGGCTCGTATATTAGGCTACTTTATGTGAAAAGGTTAGATGGATTGTATTGACAAAGTCAAATGCGGTTAACTAACTTGAGCCCAGGAAGAAGGCTAATGAAAATTAAATAAGTATACAAAGACAACTACAGTGAGAAGCAATGCCGCTGACGTCGAATAAACCTACATACATATTGTTGATAAAGGTTCAACGCCATATACAAAAGTGACTACTACTTGGGGGACTCTGCTGACGAATTGAATATACATTTGTGAGTTTATTACCTTTACACTATTCTCTGCACATTCCACCACCATCGACACAACAATACCACTGCCAAACAAACATGGGAGTAATGTTTAAATGTTTGTAACTACACATAATTTTTGAAAGTTATAAGTCAACTATGCTATCAATATTTGTCTCTGAAAATTTGGATTTTTTTAAATTGTATATTTGAGTGTTCTGCACTCATATGACATATTTCAAATATATATATATATATATATATATTGAGTGAGTATAAGAAATATGTTATTAGGTTTAGGTTAATTAGTTTCTGTAATGTACGATTTATTTATTCACTATTAACAGAAATATTTTTAAAAAATTCAGATATGTGTTTCTATAATATAATATGTATTTATATATATATATATATATATATATATATATATATATATTCTACTTTTTATAATGGAAACTATGATATTTAATTATTTCTATAAACAAATTTTGTTAATTTATATGTATTTAAGGTGGTTAATTGTTTGTTTGGTAATATACATTAGATTAGTAATTTTAGGATTAGTTTCCTTTTTGAAATTTTAATTAAATAAATAAAAATTCAAATATCGACAACCAATCAAATTAAGAGAATAAATTCTACATTACACATATGATTGACACATAAGCAAAATTCACTAAAGTAACTTCTCGCTTATATAGGACGATGAGATATGATATTGTAAATATAAAATACTCTCATCCTTTATAGAAGTGATAAGTGAACCATAATATCACATTGTCAATTACAATGATTTGAATTTTTTTTAAATTATATATTTGACGGTTTTGAATTCATTTGATATATTTTTATAGTACATGTACAGTATATAATTAATAAGTATATATTATTAGATTTCTATTTATTAGTTTTCTGTAATATATGATTTATTGTAGCCACTATAAATATAAAAAATTAAAATCTTTTATACAACTGTTTATGTAGTATCATATCTATTTATATTTATATTATAAATTTATATAATGAAATATGTGACAATCAATTGTTTCAACACAATAATATTAAGTTAATTCATTTAAATTTAAGATGTTTGATTGTTTATTTGGTAACATATATTAGATTACGTAATTGTATAACTTGTTTTCTTTTTAAAACTTGATTTAAATAAATAAAAATTCAAATACCAACAACCAATCAAATCAAAAGAATTAATTTTGAACTTTACCTATGAGCGACACCTAAGCAAAAATCATTAAAGTGACTTCTTGAATAATATATAGTAGGATGAGATATGATATTTTAAATATTAAAAATACTCTAATCATTTATAGAAGTAATAATTGAACCATAATATCACATTTTCAATTACAATGATTTGAATTTTTATATATTTGAATGTTTTGCATTCATTTGACATATTTTATAATATATGTACTTATATAATTAATGAGTAAAAATATTATTAGGTTTCTATTTATTATTTTTCTTCAATATATGATTTATTGTAGCCACTATAAATATATAAAAAGAATCATTTATAAAACTGTTTATGTAGTATCATATTTATTTATATTTATATTATAAATTTATATAATGAAATATATGATAATCAATTGTTTCAACAACAAAAAAATAATAATTCATTTTAATTTAAGATATTTGATTGTTTATTTGGTAAAATATATTAGATTAGGTAATTGTACGACTTGTTTCATTTAAAAAACTTGATTTAAATAAATAAAAATTCAAATACCAACAACCAATCAAATTAAAATAATTAATTTTGAACTTCATAATAAGCGACACTTAAGCAAAAAATATTAAGACAATTTTTCAATTAATATATAGTAGGATGCTTGAAATAGATAATGCCAGAAACATGCCAGTGGACTATTCTCGGAAGTCATATTGGTAATCTATGTATAGAATTGCAGCAATGTCTAAATTTTTAAGAATTAAAATTTATATGTATATATGTATATTGTTTATCCGGTTTAATATGTAGGAGTTATATATTGAGATGTGTATATTGATCCGTATTTCCGTGGGGGTGTTTGATTTAACTTATATTCAACATAAACTCATAAACTTCTGATTTTATTAAAAAAAAATATGTTTTATAAGTCATATATAGAAAAGAATATATAATTTTAGAATATAAATGTTTAATAAGAATTCTTTTTTTTTTTACATATTAGAAATTTTATAATTTGATGCAATTTGATGTAATTGTACTATTTATATATCAACATATTGTTTTTCTTGTTAATTTATTTTAAAATGAAACAATATACTAAAAATTATTTTTTTCATTAGTTTTCTATAAATTATCATTAATTTTATGATATTTTGTTTTCTTGAAAATTAAACTCTTGAAATTTTATATTTGACTAAATTAAATAAGGTAATACTATATTTAAAAATTATTTTATATAATATATACTATATATTTGAGTTTTTGTTTTTATTTTCACCACAAAGAAAAAATATCTTGTAATTAATTAATTTAAATTGATTTTAGTTATAGTGGCTAAATTTTTAAATAAAAAGAAATACAAAAGGAAAATATTTAATTTATTACAAGTGCAATAACTAAATGTGAAAATAAAAAATATTTAATATGTTATCCATGTTTCAAAACATTTCTCATTTATCTTACTATCCTTATTTATAAATAGTACAAAAAAGTAATTCAGTTTTAATAATCTATCTATATTATAATAGTAGAGTTTCTAGGATCCATAGCGCGCCACATCAACAGTTTTGTGGATCTCACGTGTATTTTTCAAAAATCCATAGTCTTGGTAAAATAATTACAAACAACGATGTACATGTTAGCCAAATGGTACAAGGTGCCTAATTAAGCATGTAATTGTGTGGGTTCTAACCACGTAGCTATTATGTGTTTTTTGATTTTTTTTTTATTTGGCTTATTAATATATGGGTTTTCTGGTTATAATGTTTTTATGTTTTTTTCGTTTGGGTTATTTGTTTTAAAGTTCAAAATAGTTGGGTAAACCCTAAAACTTAACAAATTCAAACCCAAAAATAGTTAAAAATGGATCCAAAAACGAACAACCCAAAAAACAAAAACAAAAAACGAGTCCCACGAGGTTGCTTACGCGGATGGCTTAAGGAACCTTAAAATTATCCTATTATAATATAGCTCAACTCAAAAATAATAAAAAATGGATCCAAAAAAGAATAGACAAAAAAACAAAAAAAGTGAGTCTCACGCGACTGTATACGTGGATGGCTTAAGGAGGCTTGAATAATATAGATTAGGAGCTCAAAAAAATAAATCATTGTACACATTTTCTAATATATATTTTCAAAAAAAATTATGTGAAATAAAATTAAAAAGAATTAAAAATTTAAGTAATTTTGTCATTTATTAAATGAATATGTAATTTCTCTTACATTTAATAGCTACTATAATTTCATTGAAAACATTTCTTACCCCAACTCCAGACTCCGGAGATTGGATTCCCACAGTCGATGACGCCATAGATAAACATGCTACATCATTTATGAACAAAACTCAATCTTACAAAAAACCATATATAACCTATCTAATGAAACCTAAACAACGATTAAGGTTATTTTCAGATTGATAGGTCGTTTAAAACAAAATATAAATACTATAAATATAGAATTATATCAAGTTTTGACTTACAATATAAAAACTATTTACAGAAAAAAAAACAAAAAAATAGACACCTACTTGTACACATTAAAAATTATATTATAACCTAACTATTCCTATAAACCTTATTTCGCATATAAATAACATTTAACATATTATAATACAATATTTTTACTTTACCTTCTTGATACATTCTTTCCATTTCATTATTATTTAGTGTCATTAGAATAAACCACTAAATCAACAATCGAGAAAAATATAGGCAAACACAATTATCCCGGCTTCGCGGGCCGTATGCAAATAGTATAGATAAAAGCTTAGATACTAACTAAAACCCATTCTCAAACATGTATGGGCCAACTAAATTTGATAGCCCATGATCCGAAGCAAACGTTTATACTTTCCATACACACCGCACCTAGCCATCTAGTTTGCCATTTTTGTTTTTTCTGTAATTTTAGTATTGAATCCAAAGGATGAGACAACGCTTTTATGATGATCGTTGAAATCCTTGCAGTTGAATAAATCCATGACAAACACCATACTGTCTTCTAACCCCAAAAAGTTTTAAAATCCAAATTTGATTTTTTTGTGTGTAAGTTGTCCTGTTAGACTTGAATGGTAATTAAATTATCACACTATCATTCACTATATCGTTTGGTCAGTTCAAGTATTTACTCTGTTTATTGGGAGAGTTATTGTTTACGAGGGTTTTGCTTATATGAACAGAGAATTCGTTTTTGATTCTTGTGGTAGAAGCATGTCAGAGAAGACAAAAACTAAATGTTTCTGAAAGTAGTATAAAACTAAATAAAGAATCGAGTGGTGACAGATATTTTTCAAATAAATCAGTTATGTATCAGAATTCAGACGACACAAATCAGGTTTATCCCTCATTGTTAGCTTGTTTATAATCTTTATATCCAAAATAGTATGAATATTGAATTGATTTTTTAGCCAATATTCTTATAGATGCGGAAATGTGAAAGATGAAACAGGTGGTTATGGAATCTTCACAATCTATAAACAAATAAAAATATTCAATGTGTTTTCAGGCTCAGCCACTATTATCGTTTTCAATGCTTTTACTTAATTCCATTATGCATTTTTTAATTGTATCATATATACATAATACATGGATGTCAATTCTCCCGATTATAAAGATAAGTTATGAATGTTAATTTTCACGTAGCATAAAACGTGTTTAATTATCGTGTGGTGGATTAAAGGTTAAAAGAAATGAAGCGCATTGAAGACAAACCTTGACAAGACAAAAATAAGGTATAAGTGGTTTCAGAAAAAGGACCACATAAAAGTGAAATAATCTTTATTCCGAAAGACATTTCCAAAGTTTTCTCATAATTCCCCATTTAATACTATTATCAATAATATTATTTCTGTTAAATATCAACATATATATATCATCTAAAATTGACCTTGATAAATAATACTAACTAGAGATTGATATGCACGTCCATGTGGATGTTAAATTTTATATTTTTATAAATGAATATTTTGTTTTTTTATAATTAATATTATATATTTTATGTGTCATTGTATAATTAACTGAATATTTTTAAATTGTTATACATCAGATAATATGGTTACTTTTGGTTATTTGTTTTTAGATTATTTTTGGTTTTGATTTAAAATACTCGAACCAAGTCAGTAATATGATTACTTTTAATTATAATTATCTGAACCATTGGATATATTAGTTTTTTGATATTTTAAAGTTTTTATACATCAAATACAAATTCATCTGGATTTCATATTTAGGTAAAAAAATAAATTAAATTATTACAATCAATGAAGTGTTTATTTAGAAAAAATAATAAATAAAATATCATGAAAATATTATAAAAATACTTAAAATATGTTAATATTATTTTGTATTTTTGTTTTAATAGAATAGATTGTTTACAAATTTGTTAGCTCTTTAAAACGTTACAAATTTATAAATATGCTGACTTAAATGAATAATTCTAGTATTTTGTAGGCAAATGATAAAGATACAAATTTAAGACAAGGACAAATTTTTAATTATATTCTATATGTATAATTTCAAGTTTAATTTATGAACTAGCTAGTAATGGTTAAGTACAATTGACCTCCCTATTTAATAGTTTGTTTTATTTTTGTGTAATTATGTGGTCATTTCTCTCATATAAATTAGACATAATTTGATAGACGTGTTTATCAAAGGAAGATTTTTTTTTTTGAAAAATTCAAAGGAATATTTTATCTGATCAAAACTTGGTTTAATTAAGAAAATGGATAGCCGACTAAAAAAAATTACGTGGTCCTCTACTTGATGATTTCCAACTATAAGATGTTATCTAGATAATGTTCATAGATTGCATATTTTTTCATTCAATAAAAAAATATTTATAATACAAAAGGAGTGGGAAAAGATACAAACGATTTGGTCTCTGATTCCCCAAATCTCAACTTTTTTTTTCTTTTATTGAAAAAACCTCAATTTTCTTCGAATAAGCATTTTGCCAGTTTATGCTATCCCATTTCGTGCTTCTTTTCTGCATCTAAAAATTAATTAAAATTCTCGTTTGCAAGACTTACGTGACATTTTAATTTTATATAAATAAGATTTACGTAGCATGTGGTAAAAATGTGCGAGAAGAACCAAGAGTGTGATTGGTTACGAAGTGGACTAAATAGATGAAAAAATAAAGTAAAATGAGAAAAAGAAAAAAAAAAGGAAAATGATAAAGTTCGAGAAAACTTTTTCATCTCATAAAAGTTGAGAGAAGATTTAATTAGAGAAAATGAGCGGAAATAAGTTTCCACTTATTTCATTTTACTTTAAATATACCATTCAGGCAACCCCCAAAAGAATATGTAGCATTATTGTTGTAAAAATAATGAAACATCGTATTCTAGTGGTTAAGGTCTAAAGGCTTCTACACCAAGTCTGGGGTTCGAATCCCAGGCTATGTAGTTTCTACACCAAAAAGGGTTTCAACTCCCGGAGAAGATGAATGACGAATTATGAAGATAGGAGAAGAGACTTACAAGAGATCTTCAGCATGACACAAGTAGTACCGTCAGGAATGGATCTCATAGGACAGCTCATGGTGATGCAGTCAGACGTGAATCCGCATAAGACAGGTAGAATTATCGGCTGTAATATCGTCTATGTAATATTTCTCATAGTTTATAATGCATAATTAACAGTGTTAAAAAAAAAAAAAATCTGTAAGGATGATATGCTAAAATAAGTTGATCACAGATGCACAATTTATTTCAAATCTACAGCCATGCGAAAACTGTAAGCTTGATTATCACACAAGAGATTTGGGTGTTGATTGTTTATGATTTTAAATTAGTTTTTGAATTTAGTTTTTTTTCAAAAACTATTTTTCATCTAGATCTTCATATTTTAGATATAGATTACCTAAAAGATTATAAAAAAAAAATAATTTTCTAATAACTATCTATTTAAAACAAAAACCAAAATCAAAGTTTGTTTCTGGTTTTGTATCAATTCAACATAGTTTTTTTTTTCATTTTCTTTCCTTTTAGATTATTTTTGTTATATTTATGCATTAAACCAGAAAACAAAACAAAATTCTAACTACTATAAAAAACAAAGTTCTCTAAAAATCATTTGTTTAATATTTATAATACGGAAATAATTTATATTAATAACATTGTTAAACTTGTCAATAAAATAAATAATTATCTACAAATTACTTCTATGTGTAATTTACATATTTTGTTGATAATCTCTCGGTATTACTAATTGAAAATTTGTAATAGATTCTTTAGTAAGTTTAAGTTTTTTTTTTAAAAAAAAATACGAAATTAACATATAAGTGTAACAAAAAACAACAAGACATAAAAATAATAACCACTAATCAATTAGAAAATATAAAAAAAGAAAAGAAAACTAAAATTCAAAAACAAAGAAAAATCTAAAATCTAGAATCACTATCAACACTAAAAAAACTTAAATATACTGCAAAATCACTAAAAATAAAAAAAAATTAAAATATAAAACTCACGCAAACAGTTACAGTCTTATTAATTCTTTTGAAGTTGTGTACACAGTTACACACTTGCTTTTTATTATTCGTTCATTAAAAAGATTAATAAAATACCCTTTATTATTTATTCATTTAAAAAAATAACACAAATTATAACGAGTATTACTCTTATATTTATAAGAAACTCTTCGATAATGATGTTATAATAGAGAACTGTTGAATGTAAATAGCGTTTCATCAGATTGGTAAAATGCATAGCAGCATCATTTCAGCAGGTTGGCCCTTTCCTATCAAAGTCTATATCCCACTAAGATTTAATTCAAGAAATTAGGTCGACCTAGGTATTATTATCATACATACCATATATATATATACAGACAGCGAAATGTTCCAAAAATACTTGTATGATAAAATAAAATATGGAAAGGTACCATTTTAATAGTATTAGTTACGTCAGAAAAATAAAATCAAATTAGAAGTGGTGCACTGTGCACATGGTACATGGCAGTTAGGGCCATAACCTCAGCCTCTGTTAAAAGTCATGTCCCCACCACGAAAAAGAGATTCGTGACTTCACGAATTGAGTAAAATAATGGCAAAGTATATTTTATTTTGTTCATCAATATTAGTATCAACAAACACCGTTCGGACATAAACCCAATAGTCTAATCTAATTACATATTTTATGCTTGTTTTGTTTGGTAAGCCGACATTTGTTAATCACGACTAGTATCTAAGTTGTCTTAAGTCCATCGCATAATCACAACTGCATCTCTACGTTTCCCAAATGGAAAGTTATTTAGATTATTCGTAAAGTTAATGATTAGCTCCACGCCCTAAACCCCTATATAGCACTTTAATATTAATAGTTAGATCCTAATTAGATTTGGTATGCCTTGTTTATTTGTACTTTAACTTTAAGAATAACGAAACTTGAGCATATATACTAAAAGCGGATAGTGGGAATGTAGGGATGTGAGGAATATGGATTAATGAGGAAATTAATCTTTGATTATCCAATGAATCTTGGGTTCAAATAAACAAAATATGACTAATCATTGGATACTAAAATAATACATAATAATTCATATTTAATACATTTACCTGTCTCTTTTCACAAAGAATAAAGACAGATTTACGAAAAGGACACCTAGATCTTAGTTCGATCGCATATTAAATTAAGCGACAAAGTACTTTCAAGATAAGAAGCCAAACAATATTACTCATTAAATAAAATTTATTAAAAATTGCATTCAATTATTAATTAGGGTTCATCCGATTTACCAAAAGTCGATTTATGGTATAGTTACTGAATCGGGTTATTAGTTAGTAATACAAACTTCACTTGCATGGAAAGATTATATGAACATCTGAACGTGTTATATTATTACCTCCTTAAGACAAGTTCATGGTAATGTCGGAAAACAAACTAATAGTAGTAAAAAAAACAAAAAGAAGAAAAAGATCTAAAAAAACGAGTTTAATTAATTATAATAAACGTATTAACGATGATAATAGCAGTGCTTACTCTATGATCTAAGCTAAACAAAAGCTTAAGCTTCTTTATTCCTCTTTCCCTGCAAAAACAACAACAGTTCCCTCTCTCCTTCACGACGTAGACGACGATCCATTAGCCGCAGCTCCGCCGCTATCACTCTCAAACCTCCCGTCACCGCCGCGGTGTTCTAAACCGTTTCCACCGTGAACGCCAACGCTGTCTGCGTTAGTATTATTAATATTATTATTCTTGTTATCGCTAACGGCTACGACAACGTTGTCGATGCTCTGGACGGTGGTGGTGTCGCCGGAGAAGGGCTGGTCACGGCGGTTGTTGAAGGTGTTTTTGTTATTGTGCATCCAGACCTTGAGCACGCCTTTATCAACACCGACCTCGCGGCAGAACTCGCGCACCTCTTCCTCGTCACGTTTCTGAATCTTCCACCCGATCTTATCTGCGAACTCGTGCATCTTGTCTTTCTGGTTCTGGCTGAACTTCGTCCTGAACCGCTTCCGGGAGCCAGGAGTATGGTTCTGGTGGTGGTGGTGAGAGGGGAGATTGTTTGCTGCGAAGTTGAGATCTGAGAACGGTAAGCTGTTTCCTCCGGGTTTGTTATTACCGGAGAGAGCTAGGAGCATGTAAGAGGAGGAGATAGGTGGCGGAGAGGAGGAAGTAGGGCTGCGAGGGAGAGGATGAGGAGCTGGTGGAGGAGGGTGGTGACGGTGGTGAGGCTGGTACTCGATGGCAGCGGTGGTGGAAGACGGAGGGAGAGACGGTGGAGGTACGGCGGAAGTGAGTGAGGAGTCGTCAGGGTCACGGCGGTGGAAGTTACGGTGGCAACCGCAGGCGGCACACTTGAGGGAAGTTGGATCGGAAGGTGTGGAGGTAGGAGAAGGCATGAACTCGCCGCAACCGTCGAGCGCGTGACCGCCAATCGCAGCCGCGTGGTTCTTGAGGCATTCTTTGTAGGTGACGGTGATTGGGTGGTGGTGGTGGTGGCGTTTGATGATTCCGTTGCTGAAGGAGATTGGTTTGGCTGGTTGGATCCGGGTTGGAGTTTCGGATTCGGGTTCAGGAGATTTGGGAGTCATTTCCATTGCTCCAACTTCAAGCATCTATTGGCTTCTCTTCTTTTTCAAGATAATCTTGAACAAGGAATTAGGGTTTAGGTTAGAGCTCAAAACAAGAGTTTAGAATTGAGAATAAAACTGGAAACGAAGAAGAGAGGGATAAAGAGAGCTAATCAGCTTTTGGAGATCATTTGATATGGCTTTTTTTATTTTAATATGTTTAAGAAAAAATAACTTTTGGAAGAAGAGGAAGATGTTATAAGATGATGGTGAATCTGGTGATGAATGTTGCTAAGATAGAATAAAATAATTAATAGGAGATATAAAAAATTAATAAATATGAACAATAAATATATGTATTTAAAATTAAAATTCAAAGGACAGAGTTCAAGATTGATGATTTAACTATGGTTAGTTGAGTATGGTTAATAGCAAACTAGGAGCAGGGTCCACAACTGAGATTGGAAACATATATATGACTATATGAGTAATAAATGTCTTAAACCTAAAGACAGTCCAGTTATTAAATTTTCTCATGCATTGTGACGCTTCTTGTTTAAATTGTTTTTTACCCTTTTAAAAAAAAACTAGACCTCGACCCGCGCGCGCTATGATTTTCCGGTTGTTGATTATTTATTTTATTAAATGATGTACTTGTAATACTTGATCATATTATATTCACTTAGCATATAATATTTTTGGCATGTTAAACCATCTATTGTATGATTAATCTTCGATATCATATATAAAAATTAAACATATATAGTTAATTAGAGAATTGTATACTATATATAAAGACAATGGAAATGACCGCAAATTATTTTAAAAATTATATTATGACTCAATATGCCTAAAAATTAAAAGTTAGTTTAACATGTTTAAAAAATAAAAAGATTTTGTAAATTTGTATAAAAAATAAACATATAA
>CAKOAT010160933.1:0-43241 GCA_932364175.1 Eruca vesicaria subsp. sativa | reverse complement strand
ATACGTGAAAAAGACATGTTAGTGATGCAGGTATTTTTTGGTTGATTAAATAACTCATTAATATAACTGAAAAAGACAAGCATTTAAATAGGATGTTTAATTAATATAACTGAAAAAGACAAGCATTTAAATAGGAAGTTTAATTAAATTCTTAGTGGCATATGAGTGTAAATAAGTTGGAAAACTTAGGGGTATTTTTAGTGGGTACTTTTCTTTTAATAATAGAGATTCTTAATATTGTTTCCTTCTGTAAAAATCTGTTTTTTCTTTGAGAAGGATAAAAACCTGTTTCTTACATTTCGTGGATATTTGATTGTCACAATTGCACAAAAATGATTTTTGATCTTCACAATGTAATTACCGACCTCTTTTGGAAAGTTACTAAAATGATACTCCATGTTTCATAAAGGAAAATATATTAAAAAGAGTATTTTAAAATATAAGACATTTTGTTGTTTTAAAAATAATTTTAACTCTATTAAAGATTGATTAACCAATAATATTAAATTACATCATTTATGATTAGTTGATATATTTTAAATCTATATTATTAATAAAAATATTTTATTGATTTATTTTAAATTTATATTATTATTAATAATAGTATTAAATTTTTTTTCTTAATTTACGTGTCTTAATCAAAATATCTTTTATTATGAAACTGAGAAAATAATACATACAATGATTATTAGCTATATAAGTGTATCATTTTTTTAAAGGTTTATGTCTAAGATATCTTTTTAAAGTCGTATCTTTTTTACTTGAGTTCGGTTTAAATTTTTGTGGGTTCTTTTCGGATTCGAATAACCCATTTGAATTATTTTAAATTTTAAAATATTAAAATTCATTTACACTGTATTTTAACTTTTAAAAATCTAAAAGTAAAATAATATACAATACATAGATATGAATATTTCATACCAAAATTTAACATTAATTAAAATTGCTTTTACTTGAATATTTGGATAGAAATTAATAAATATTTTAAGTATTTTTAGTGTTTTTGAGTATTATTTAGTTATTCTAATCATTTATTTTTAACTATTTTTATCTATTTTAAGTATTTTAGACAAAATTATAAATATTATATATACTGTGACATTTTTATATTAAATTTTAAAAATTAATATTATATACATCTAATTTGGATATGTTCCAATATCCTTATATTTTAATTCTGGTCAGATTTGGTTATTGTTTTCTAAACACCAAAACTTTAAATGCGTTCAGATATATAATTAATTTTGGTTCGGATTTGATACTATTTTTCGAATCAAATTCAAATTAATTATTCGGTTTTTTGTTCAGACCTAATTTTAACGGGTTGTTCCCAGATTCAGCCTTGTCCTTCTTCCGATTTCACGACGGCGAGCTAGCTTGCACACCGACCATCAGTTTTTTTGATAAAATGGTGCATGTGGCAGTAAACCATACACTACGTCCGATTATATACACTTCTCTTCCTCATTGCTCTAAAAAATAATACTAAACATATATCTGTGAATACGGTTGCATAAAATACGTTTATTATAGACACTTTGCAGCCTTGCAGGAGAATGAGATGTATGTCATTGTTGGGGTCTTAGGGACAGCGTATTCTTTATTGTGGCTACGTATTGAAATTTATAGTACACAAAACAGTAAATAGGAAAACTGTTTTCTAATAATATTTACATAAAATAATATCAGAGATTAAAAGGTGGACGAACAAAAAAATCTGATAATTAATCTATGCTGCTTTTGATTTGTCATTCAACTCAAATATAAGGAAAAACTTATAAATTATTATTTACATATTTGGAATATCTTTTGACGTCAAAAGAAAAGGAAGATTGAGAGATCTGATATATATGCATCTTTTGTGTGTGTTATGCATTTCGTGAGTTATAGTGTGTGTGTGTGTTTCCATGTACATGTGAATTAGTTAGCTAAACATTGTTTTCAACTTACAATCGATTGGAATAATTTCATATATCTCCTGTATATCATATTCTACATCTCAGTTCGATGTTCGTAGGTAGATAGATATTTAAATAGATATCCAAAATCAACGTGTATCGACTTAGTTATTTACTGTGATTAACGTAGCTGATTAGGGCATTCATCTTTTAACATCAATCACATTTACGACACAATATTCACGTCCTATTATTACAGCTAAACGACACTTGTTCCGGTCATACGAAGCAACTTTCCGAAACCGTACCTTGATTTCCACGAGGGTTCTTATTTCTTGACTAATCTACCCTTAAGAGATCAGCCATATTTACGATAACCTTCAGAAACCGTGTTGGTACTTGGTAGGCTTTAATCTTCTGTGCGCTTCTTGTCACTAATCCACCAGACACGACCAAAGTTGTTTTTGGGCTTGAAATGATGATTTATTAATGACAATAAATATGGTTAAATATGGCTTTCTTATTTTTAAATGCTTTTCAACAAACTACGTAATCATAGTTAACACGCAAAGCATTAAGGCTGACACGTACTTGAATACTCCACATGTCATCCAATGGTATCACTAGCATAGTTTAGAAGCTTGCCACGTTAAGTTAAATGCTCTTGGGAGAATCATCTTTCGAATAGTCAGACTCGAAATTTCGTCTACTTATTCAACAGTTTTAGCAAAGACTCCAAAGTTAATATGTTATCAATAATCTTTTATTGGATAATAACAAATTGCATAATCTATTCTTTCGGAGAAAAATATAAATCAAACCTTGCTGATAAGCAATCAATTAATGCTATTACAGCTAACAAGTTGACCAACTGATGTATTTTAATTTATCAGAAAATGTTTAGTTTAAATTTTTATGTTGCAGAGATGATAAAGACGGAACACGAAAATTAGTATCCTCTTTTATTTTCTTGGGCACAGAATCATGAATTGCATGGTTGGTCCATAATAAAGATAAAGTTTTGTTGGCTTTTTAATTTTCTTTCTTGCATAACCAAGTGGTCCTAAAAACGCAAGACCTTATAATCAATGGGATTAATAGGATAAGGAAAACCCTAACTAGCTTTACTGTAGACGTGTTGGTTGTATTCTTACGCTAACTAGCTAATGTCATTTTGCATAATCCTTTCTTCTTTAAAAATACATCGAATAAACTCACTCTCTGAAACTTTAATAAAGGAATACTATTATAAAACACGCAAACACAAATTTTATTAAAGTCGTTTGTTAGTTCATAGTGTTGAGATCCGTTCATGAAATTTGATGTTTTTATTTTTCCTGATATAGCTAATCAAACATTTTATTTAGTATGATCATTAAAGTTGGACAGGGGGCCTGAGGGAAGGTAAATGGTGAAAATTATGAGATATTAGTACAAAGTCTAATGGGATCATATGTGGCAACTTTGTAAGAACAAACCTATCACCCAAGAACTGGATTACAAAATCTTTAGTGGGTCCAATAATTGTTCACCACAAACTTCATATCTACTGTCAGTATGTTACTGATTACAAATTCATATATACTGTCGGCTGTTACTGACTATATCATATTAACCGGAGTCATAACTTACATACTATTTTCTTTTCCGTAAGTTTATTTGATAGATGTTTTCACGGCTGCGTATAAAAGAGAGTTGAGATATGATTTTCTGTAACTGATCAAATCTGTGCAGTGTTGGAAAGAAAAACCACTACCAATCCTTATTTTTTTTGTTTCTCTTTGAAAACTACCTTAATGAATTTCTGGTCACATCACATTAACATTTCAGGATAAAAACACACACCAAACAGGCTCGGCTCTCGAATGCGGTCGCTGATCGCTTAGCCAAAGAGGCTCTGTTTTCTTCTTCTGTTGTAAACTCTCTGTTTCAGAGAGGAAACTTTGTTTCATAAACTAATCAAATGAAGTGAAGTGTTTAACCAAAAAAAAAAAAAAAAAAAAACACACACCAAACATCAATAGCACTACTTAAAACGTGTTCATTTTCATTCGAATTTAGCTTTATCTGAAAATGGCTTTTCAATCTGGTAAAGAAAAGAAATGGACTAATGTCAAGACTCAAGATCCAGTATACTTGTTTCATCAGCATGTAATTAGTTTAGGGGTCTAACTAATAATTTGTATGCTTGGCAAATGGGTAAACATTACATGATAAAGTTAAGGGGTCGGATCTGATGAGCTGTTGGGAAGAACACATGCATGAGTTGTTTGGGGGCTTTAAAACCACTTCTAATAATGGTCTGTTTTGTAGGGCACATTGTGTCCTCTATTAGGTGTGATCAAAACTCTTCCCATAGACAACTTGATCCACCATAACGATGTCCTAATATTTACTACCCCATGATTCAAATGCAAATCAAATGTTAACTGCTCTGAGTGAGTGTAACTAATAATAGCACACAAGAGTAATTCAATATATCATTGATATTAGACATTGTTCTTATAGACTATGATTTTAGGACACTTTAAAATCTCAATGGGTCCGAATGTTTCAATGGCTAGATCTTGCAAGTCAGATTGTCAATGATGCGTCTACAAGTATTAGACATCTCACTTTATGTGAATATCTAGACTAGATCTTGCCCCGCCATATTAAAATCCGACTAGTCCAAAGTTCTGTAATTCAATATAACATTCCTTTGTTTTTTGTTTCTGTTGTTGGATGATTGCAAATCGGAATCCAAAACTGATATCAAGATATGGAACATTTATGAAAGCCTTTTGAAAAAAAGATATGGAACATTGGGTCTTAATGCCATCTAAAACATCTAAGTAGACTCAAATCTCATTTTTAATCCTAAGATCGACCAACTGAACTTATATATGTTCTGTACCATTTTGCGTTCTGATAGATAAGATGATTTAATTTTTTTATACTTTTTTTATACAAACCTTTCTCTCAATTATTCGTCCAAGTATTTTCCCGAAATCCCATTGAATATGTAAAAGTAGCTATCCGTAAAGGTTGGTACAAATAAAACAAGAGCGCAAATCTGGCCCATTATGGGCCCAGTTAATTTTCCTTTTAATTCGAATTAATTCGTTTTCCCGCCCAAAACTTTACCAAATCCCTAAATACGTTCTCGAAAAAATCAAAAATATTTAATTTCGTTTTTTTTCAGATTCTTCATCTCTCTCTCTGCGACGATTCACTCGAGTCACCGGGAAGCTAACTGAGTAGAGAAGCGAGACTTTAGTTAGATTCTTCCGTTTGAGAACAAGTGTCAACACACAGAGTTGACAATAGAGCGGTGTAAATGGAAGAGGAAGAGCCAATGGGTGAGTTTAACGGCGAG
Organism: Eruca vesicaria subsp. sativa; assembly: GCA_932364175.1. Lineage (NCBI taxonomy): Eukaryota > Viridiplantae > Streptophyta > Magnoliopsida > Brassicales > Brassicaceae > Eruca > Eruca vesicaria. Next base: position 37,985 of record CAKOAT010160933.1, on the reverse strand, counting down.
TCTCAGCCTGAGCAGAGGAAATCTGGAACTCCGAGGCTTTACATCAAAGAGCTTGTCATGAAAAACTTCAAATCATACGCTGGCGAACAACGCGTCGGACCTTTCCACAAGGTTAGGGTTTATTCGTTTTTTTTTTTCAAAATTGAGTGATAAAATTAGGAGTTAGGGTTACGAGTAGATCGAATTGGAAGCTGATTAGGGTTGGGTTTATAGTGAATTTGAGTCTAGTCTCCTCGTGAATTACTTCTTGATTGCAATTGCGAATTATAGGGATTTTATTTGAGGTTATATGTTGCAGATTCGAAAATTAGTTTTAATTAAGTTTTATTAATCATTGGGCTGTTTGGAAATTCAGAGTTTTTCTGCGGTGGTTGGACCTAATGGGAGTGGAAAGAGCAATGTGATAGATGCGATGTTGTTTGTATTTGGGAAACGAGCTAAGCAGGTGCGTATACACTCATTGCATTTTTGTTTGTTAGTGCTTTGCTTTCGCTGATCATTACTCTTACATGAGTAAACTTACTTATGTTTATTTGCTAACAGATGCGGCTCAATAAAGTTTCTGAGTTAATTCACAACTCAACCAATCACCAGAACTTGGATAGTGCTGGCGTTTCTGTACAGTTTGAAGAGATTATTGATAAGGTAAAAGGTTTTTTCACTGCTTTCCTTTCATTGGAGACCTTGTTATGAACCTATTCTAGCTGGTGTCAAAACTTTTACTTAAGGCTAAAAGGCGACGTCTTGATTTCTTTTTAATTCAGGAGTGACAACGTTTCTGTCTACGTATTTTTTTATTGAGTTTGGAGAAGTTTTCTGTTAACGTGCATTGATATTCTGAACTAACGCAGGAAGATGGCTCCTACGAAACTGTTCCTGGAAGTGATTTCATGATTACCCGGGTTGCATTTCGAGATAATTCTTCCAAGTATTATATCAATGAAAGGTCGAGCAATTTCACTGAAGTTACCAAGAAATTGAAGGGGAAAGGAGTAGATCTTGACAACAACCGTTTCCTGATTCTTCAGGTTATCACTTTTGAGAAACTGTCTGTATATTGTTACATTTACATGTGTCCCCCTACTAATATGGTTTCTTGAATGTTGACAGGGGGAGGTAGAACAGATATCACTCATGAAGCCGAAAGCACAAGGTCCTCATGATGAAGGGTTTCTTGAATATCTCGAGGATATTATTGGAACGAATAAGTACGTGGAGAAGATAGATGAATTAAATAAGGAGTAAGTGATCCATGCATTCTTACCTTTAAATAACCAAATGATCAGTGCCCAAGAATTGCGTTTGAGGCGCAAACTTTCCTGCTTTCTTCTTGTGGTCTATGCATATTTGGTATTGGTGAATGGGTCCGTAAATCACAATTCACTAGGCCGATTTAGATGTAAGTGGTTTCTGACTTTTTGGATGTTATTTTGATTAATTGCCTCTCTGAAATCTAGGCTTGAAACCCTCAATGAAAAGCGGTCTGGTGTTGTACAAATGGTGAAACTAGCAGAGAAAGAAAGAGACAATTTAGAGGTTCCTAGACGTCTCCCTTCTTACATGTGACCTGGTTTGTGTTGTATCTGTTGTTAAAGTGTTTTCTTGGAACAGGGTGTGAAGGACGAAGCAGAGACTTACATGCTGAAAGAGCTATCTTATCTTAAATGGCAAGAAAAGGCTACAAAAATGGCACATGAAGATACTTTAGCTAAAATTACCGAACAGAAAGAGAGCTTGCAGAGTTTGGAAAACAGTCTAAAGAATGATCGGTAAGTGCTACTAAATTTTCTTTGAAATAGCAAAAAAATTGATAGTCATTTATGACTCATATCGTATCATTGCATTTTCAGAGAGAAAATGAATGAGAGTAGTAAAGAATTGAAGGAACTAGAGTCTGTGCATGAGAAACATAAGAAGAGACAAGAGGTTTGTTTGAAGTCCAGATGTGTTATGCCCTCATGCTTATGACTGACGTCCCAAAAATCATTTTTTTTTCTCTCTTCCGCTGCATGATTAGGGTCTTGATAATGAACTTCGAGACTGTAAGGAGAAATTCAAAGAGTTCGAAAGGCAGGACGTAAAGCACAGGGAGGATTTGAAGCATGTTAAGCAAAAAATCAAGAAATTAGAGGATAAACTTCAAAAGGTTGGTTGTAAAAGGGATTTACTTGTTTTGTGGGCATATACCTTACCTTTGTTTTATGCAGGATTCATCCAAAATCAATGATTTGACAAAGGACTGCGAGGACTCGACAAATCTTATACCTAAACTTCAGGAAAATATACCAAAACTGCAGGAGGTCTTAGTAGATGAGGAGAAGGCACTGGAGGAAATCAAAGAGAAAGCTAAAGGTTTTTTTTTTTAGTGTCTTATGCCCACTATTGATGACCTTTTTACCTAACCCTGGCAGCTTCTTTAACAATACTGCAGTTAAAAGTACTTGGGATTGGCAACCTGTTAAACAAACTAGTACCCATTCTAATGATTACTAGTTTTGCTAAATATTTCCGTCAATTTTGTTACAGTTGAAACTGAAGGTTACCGGTCTGAGCTTACAAAAATTCGTGCTGAATTAGAACCTTGGGAAAAAGATCTAATTGTCCACAAGGGAAAGCTGGATGTTGCATCATCGGAAAGTGAGCTCTTGACCAGTAAGGTACATCCATAGTTAACATTTGCTTCGAGTGAAGACTTTTTCTTTTCTTCATAAGTTGGCTCATTTTCAAAATAATTTCAAGGTTTTTAAAAATTAGTTAACTCCATCAGCTTCGTTCAAGACTATTTTTGTCATATTTAGATCTTTCTATGCTTGCTCGACCTGGTTTCTCTCGGAATATTTCAATATATTGTTGGATAACAAGTTTTGCATCCTTTGAACAATACTACCTTGTTATTCTAGCACGAAGCTGCTCTGAAGGCCTTCACAGATGCTCAGAAACAGCTCTCTGATATATCAGGGAGGAAAGAAGAAAAAACTGCAGCAACTACTTCTATTAAAGCTGATATAGAGAAGAAAAAACTTGAAGCAATGGAAGCTCGGAAAATCGAAGAGGTATGTACTTTCCTTAGGATTGTATTATTTGCAGCTTGGGTTTTGAATCGTGATTATGCTTCTTGTCTTCAACAGGAGTCACATAGAGAACAGGAAACTCTTATTCCACAAGAGCAGGCAGCCAGAGAAAAAGTCGCTGAACTAAAGTCAGCTATGAATTCTGAAAAGAGTCAAGGTGATGTTTTGAAGGCAGTTTTACGAGCCAAAGAGAACAATCAAATTGAAGGAATATATGGAAGGATGGGGGACTTAGGTGCCATTGATGGTAAGTATAAACATTCCGCTGTCATTTGATATTTAAGATCGTTATAATCTCCCTGTATTATGAGATGTGGTATTGTAGTTGAATTTTTTTTCATGCTAAATGGTTTTTAGATGTAAATTGACTGTTCCATGTCTGAATGATATTAAATGTAAACAACAAAAGCTTTTAATCACTGACATTGGTTGTCCTTGCAGCAAAATACGATGTTGCCGTATCAACTGCTTGCGGTGGCCTTGATTACATTGTTGTGGAAACAACGTCTGCCGCTCAGGCATGTGTCGAGCTGCTACGGAAGGGAAATCTTGGCGTAGCAACGTTTATGATATTGGTATTGCATACTAATTTCTGTTTCAATCTTACCCAACTGGTGAATTTTATTTAAAATGCTAACGTACATTAGAAGAATCGTTATAGAGGAATCTGTGATATGGGTTGGTCTTAGTAAATTATTATATTTAGTTAAGACGTTACAAGTGTGTTATGGTGGATTTGAATCGGCATATGAAATGCAATATGTAGTGCTGAGTAAATTCTTGAGTGGACCAGATCCAAAGCTTCATATTCTTTCGCCTAGTTTCTCCCCTTGCAAATAGATATAAATATTCCTTGTGAAATGTCGTTTTCTGCAGGAGAAACAAACCAATCATTTGCCAAGATTGAAAGAGAAAGTGAAGACACCCGAGGATGTTCCACGCCTCTTTGATCTGATTAGAGTTAAGGATGAGAGGATGAAACTTGCATTTTACGCAGCCTTGGGGAACACTGTTGTGGCAAAAGATCTTGATCAGGTATGTTATGTTTGCTCATTAAGACTGGCTCAGCAACAACATTTATTTACTGGCCTAATACGGATGGATCCGGCTATGCTTAGCTATTCTAATGAAAAGAAGATCTTTAATACCTCAGAGAATACAAAGTTTCTGTGGACCAACAGCTGAACTATTAGATACATTTGTTTTGGTTATCAGGCAACACGTATTGCGTATGGTGGGAACAGAGAATTTCAAAGAGTTGTGACTCTTGACGGTGCTCTCTTTGAAAAATCTGGCACCATGAGTGGAGGGGGAGGCAAACCACGTGGAGGAAGAATGGGAACCTCTATTCGAGCCACTGGTGTATCTGGCGAAGCTGTTGCTAATGCAGAAAAAGAGCTCCTCAAAATTGTTGACATATTAAGCAATATCCGTGAAAAGATTGGCAATGCCGTGAGACAATATCGAGCTGCAGAAAACGAAGTCTCTCGCCTCGAGATGGAGCTGGCGAAAAGCCAAAGGGAGGTACTGTCTCCTGTGATTTTAACAGTGTAGCCCTCCCTTGAAATATATGATCAAATTGCCTTAACTGCAATAAAGCGTTTCTTTCTTCCATCTAATAGATCGAGAGTCTCAACTCAGAGCATAATTACCTGGAGAAACAACTAGCTTCACTGGAAGCTGCATCTCAGCCAAAGACAGATGAGATAGACAGGCTTAAGGAGCTCAAGAAAATCATCTCCAAGGAAGAAAAAGAGATTGAAAAACTTGAGAAGGGTTCTAAACAGCTGAAGGATAAAGTGCGTAGCATTTGTTATTCTTTATTTATGTTTTGAAATGTAGCAAATCGTACGTGTTCCTAACTTTTCATGGTCTAACTTGCCATGTTTAGAAAATCTTGAGTGCGTTCCCCTGGGGACTTAGATCAGTCAAATTCATAATCTCGAACTGAGTGGTGTTTCTTGTTTTAGGCTTTGGAGCTACAAACCAACATAGAGAACGCTGGTGGGGAAAAACTGAAAGGACAAAAGGCAAAGGTTGAGAAGATTCAGACTGTAAGTTTTCTGCTCTTAACCTGCTGTTAGTGAGCTCACTGTTGAGTGTTCCTAACTCTTATTTGTACATGTTTAGGACATTGACAAAAGTAATACAGAGATCAATCGGTGTAATGTTCAAATAGAAACAAACCAGAAAATGATAAAGAAGTTAACAAAGGGGATTGAAGACGGGACTCGAGAGAAAGAAAGGCTCGAGGGTGAAAAGGAAAAATTGCTGACAGTATTCAAATCTCTAGAACAGAAAGCATTTGCGATCCAAGAGAAGTATAAAGAAACACAGAAGGTTTTAACTGTCCTTTATCTATTTTGTCTATTTACTGTTTGGATAAGAGTTAATAGAGCAGTTGTTTCGTTTTGTTGTGCAGTTGAATGATGAACATAAAGACGTGCTAACTGAAGCAAAGTCCAATTTTGAGAACCTGAAAAAGTCTGTGGACGAGTTGAAGGCATCTAGGGTAACATACAACCGAATCCTTCTCTTTCTTGCTGGTTGTGTCTGTGTTACTTGGGGGTGCTTTTCATCATATAATACTTAGTCGTATACAGGTCGATGCAGAGTTCAAAGTCCAAGATATGAAAAAGAAATACAATGAATTAGAATTGAAAGAGAAGGGCTACAATAAGAAACTCAACGACTTGCAGATTTCACTCACAAAGCATATGGAACAGTACGTATGGTGAATCTCCCCATCCATGATACCTATCTCATTTGCATCTCAAATTTGTCATTTCTCCATTTGCAGAATTCAGAAAGATCTTGTTGATCCGGATAAGCTTCAAGCAACATTGATGGATAATAATTTGAATGAAGCTTGTGATCTTAAAAGGGCTCTTGAAATGGCTGTCTTACTGGAGGCTCAGCTGAAAGAGCTGAATCCAAATCTTGACTCAATCGCGGAGTAAGAATTTGGTTGTTTCATATTTGTGTATCCAATCAACACATGTTACACTAGCTTTCTTGATGGTTTGCTCCAATTACTTTAAGGTATCGGGGCAAAGTGGAACTTTACAATGGGCGGGTAGATGAACTTAACTCTGTAACCCAAGAACGTGATGACATAAGGAAGCAGCATGATGAACTGAGAAAGCGAAGGTATTCCACATTCCTAATTGTTCTGCGTATTTATATATATTTTCCCTTTTGTTATGGGTCTAATGAAGCTAACTTGAATGAGTATGAATTGATTTCAGGTTGGATGAGTTTATGGCAGGATTTAACACAATCTCGTTAAAACTGAAAGAAATGTATCAGGTTAGCTTCCTTTTGAACATTGTTTACAACTCCATAAGCTTACAATAGGGTGTAGAAACCAAGATATTCAGAAATTATTTGAAACTTATTTATTTTTCTTCTTCGCTTATCTTATACATCTTATCTATATGATGCGGCAGATGATCACTCTCGGAGGTGATGCAGAGCTCGAGCTTGTAGACTCGCTGGACCCTTTCTCAGAAGGTGTGGTTTTCAGCGTGAGACCTCCCAAGAAGAGCTGGAAGAACATTGCAAACTTGTCCGGTGGTGAAAAGGTCTTTTTGAGAAAACAAACTAACCTCTCTCTACACTTTATGTCTCCAGTCTGACTCTCAACTCTTTTAAATGACTTCTCTATCTCTCACTTACAGACGCTTAGCTCACTCGCACTAGTCTTTGCACTTCATCACTACAAGCCTACACCGCTTTACGTCATGGATGAAATCGACGCCGCTCTCGGTAACACTTGCTTTCCTCTAATATTATCTGCAAAACTCAGTTTAATGCGTGAAAAAAGTTTGACTCCTTTTTTTTTCCCCTCACTAGATTTCAAGAACGTATCAATCGTTGGACACTACGTGAAGGACCGTACTAAAGATGCTCAGTTCATTATCATCAGGTCAGTTCAAACTCGAATTTTATTCGAACCTGATTCTGATTGCCTTGTAATTGTATGTATTTACTATTTTAAGTGATAGAGGTTTTGATATCTAATATATGAAAATGTTGCAGTCTGAGGAACAACATGTTTGAGCTAGCAGATAGATTGGTGGGAATCTACAAAACAGATAACTGCACTAAGAGCATAACTATCAACCCTGGAAGCTTCGCAGTTTCTCAGAAAACGTCTGCTTAGAGTCTACCAAATGAACAACATCTCTACATGAACCACTTTTAATTTTTGGGTGTCTGCATGTATTAACAAGCTCATTGTATTGTAATGGTTTCCTTTTTTTTTTTTTTTTTTTGAAACACTATTGTAATGGTTTCCTTGTGTGGGTTTATCTCTACATTTCAGTGACTTTCGCTTGCATCTTTTGTTTTTAAATGATGGGATTAACATTATCCATATCATAAGTTATATAACCTAAAGTATGTGTATATTAGAGACCTACTTGTAGACCAATTTAATAATGGTCAAAGAAATTTGCATAATTATTGTATTTTCTAAGCAATACGAATTTTTAGGATTGGGACCAGATGAGGATGATGATGACACCATTAAGCCGACGACTAGATGCGGATATACCAAGTATAAATTATTTATTTTAAAGACGATTCTTATTAAGAAGCACAAGTAGCATCAAGGCGAGTATAGTGGGTTACAATGTGAATATAAAAGTACAAAAGACGTCATTGAAAAAGTTACAAAAAAATGAGTACAAAAGACATTTGAAAAGGTCATAATATTGAAAAAGTTTGATGAATTTATTTTCCCTAAACCATTTAAAATCGGCATTATGAAATTAAATATTGTGGACTTCATTGGGCATAGAAAAATGCTTCTATTTCGTAGAAAAATGAATTTATTATGTTATGGTTTGCTTCTGTTTCTTTGAGCAGATGGCTGGTGTTTTCAAATAAATGTACAAAAATTCGTTATTACAATATCACAGAAAATTTCGCTTTTGATGCTATCAATGTTTTATGAAAAATCTTAGAAACTGAAATAATCAAAACAAGAAAATTATTGGATGGTTGAGTTGAAATTGCCATGTTCATTGTTCACCTCAAATTTCTAAAAAGGTTTTTGAATAATTGAATGTTTTTGTTGTCAACTTATTTAACCTTCTTTAAAACCTGCAAGTAAAAATGATACAAGCTGAACACTAGTAAAAATGATAACAACACACTTCCATACAAATCAATAACGTTAACAACCAGTACAACTACAACCTCATACTTTGTGTTTATTCCCAAACTCACAAATCTTTTTATTTTATTTTGCAGCTACAGATAGTGATTTCAACAAACATTTGGAAACAAAATAAAAGTACACAGAGTCTTCAGGCTGAAGTAAGATCTTCTTGTACATATTTAGCAAACTCTTCCCTTGATCTCCCATCTGGATTCTTCTTCCATTCAATGAACTTCTTCGACGCCTCTATGAATTTCTCCATGTGAAGCTTCTTCCATTCCTTCCAAGTCAATTATCCACACAAAAAATGTTTGTGCCAAAAACCATTAAGCAACATAAACTTCAAAAAAGACTAAATCAAGAAGTTTGGAAACAAAAACAAGAATAGTGTTAATGAAATGAACCTCGAAATCCCATTCTCCATACATATCAGGATCATCCTTGTTGGCCCATACAAAGGTTTCCACTTGCATCTTTTCAGATGTGTCCTGCATCAAGAATGGAATCTTTAAGCAATCTCATGAATATCATCAAATGATGATCATTAGTAAATGAAACTTACAGTCAACACAACTTCAACAGTCTTCCTCACATACTCCTCACCTTCAATCATATCTAAATTCTCTAGCTGACCATCTGTTAATCCGGTTAGTATCTGCACCATTCTTCATCTTTTGAAATCAACAAGTTTGAGAAAGTTTATAAATAAGAAAAAAATAAGAGACAGGGGAGATTATAATCAAAACCTTTCCATTGATGATACCGTTGTCAGAAGGAGAAATACATGGATGCAAACGCCCTTTGAGTCGATAAAGATGACTTCAAAGAACAAAAATAGAATCAAGAAATCGGATCTAATCAATCTCCAAGCAAAGAAGATAGTAGCTTAACCCTTTCTCAAAAAAAAAAAGACTTACTAGCCGTGAAGTTGAGCAGAGATAGTGACAGGATCGCATTCGAGGATCAAGTTAACGACGGATGGTTCTTGGAAACTGCCGTAGACGAAGACATTGTGGGATAAAGATTGATCAGAAGAACTAGTCATCGTTCTTGAATGAAACCTACGTGTGAGAGAGAGTTAGTGCTATGTTTCTTTATATATTCCCTCTCTTTATCATCATCAACATCATCACGTTACGTAAGTAGCGTAGCGTTGTTTATTTCCGAGTAATAATCAACAGGTGTTTGGCTGGCAATTATCGGCTTTAAGGAAGGCATTGACTATAGTTTGTTGACTTTTTTTTTGTTGATTTATCCTCTTAATAATGGGGTGGAGTCCTGTGAAATTTCCTGTCGGCGAAGAAAATATGCAGTGTAAATTACTAATGTAACATGATAAGAAGAGTATACTCTCTCGTTTCTAAATATTTGTCATTTTAAATTAATTTTTGTCACAAATTAAGTGTCGTTTTATAATTATAAAATAAAATTTATTAGTTTTATATAATATTTTATTTTATATTAGTTGAAAAATGTTTAGGTATATAGGTAATTGTGTTTTTATCTTGAACATATATAAAATAAAATGTTTTCTTAATCTGTATGCAAAAATCTAAAATGACAACTAAAGTAAAACGAAGTAAATAGTAAAGTTTTTGAAATGAATTTTTTTTGTGCTTCTATCTGTTTTGTTGTAATAAATGTAATTTTTTTTTTGAAACACAATTTCATTCAGTAGCAGTTAGGTAGAGAGCATTAAAGCCTCATTACACCTAATATCTGTTTTGCCAATAACTGTAATAAAGGTATATAAATGAATGAAATAATTACAGATAGAGATTGAGTCAGAGAGTCTTTGAATTTTGTGTTTAATAAAGGATGCGGGCCTGCTTGTAGAGTTTCCATTGGGCACGTCAAATCATTTTTTAAAATTAGTATATGACTTTTTTCTTTTGGATTCGGACCATATCTGGTCTGAATAGTACGTGTCTCCTGGTAAAAGTAAAAGATAGTAAAAGGAGTGGTCCGAAACCAAAAGAAAAAAGTCAATGTTCATGAATAGTAGTAGTACGTGTCTTACCTTTTTTTCTTTTTAAACTAGATTTTCTTTCTATTTCTCCAGTACAATTTCAGATACGTTTAAGGGTATTCACCGGACCAGGTTGATTGAATGATGACACGTAATGATTAGAAATGATAAAACATAATCATGCAACTCAATGTTCATGTAGTAGAGATACGACAACTTATAATCTTATTGCACATGAGTGAGAGTCTGAGAGAGCTTTCTATTTTTGTAGTAAACGATTAGATATCAGGAAAAGGCAGACAAGTTCTTCACACCACAGGAGGATCCTCGTGTACAAATTTCTCAAACTCTTCTCTTGTTTTACCATCTGGATTCTTCTTCCATTCGATGAATTTCTTCGATGCGTCTATGAATTTATCCATATGTAGCCGCTTCCATTCCTTACCCACAAAAGTGTTTGCGTTAAAACCATCAAGTAGCATAAAACTTAAACAAGACTCAAAGACTAATTAGTTTTTGATGATTAGTGGAAACTTTTTTTTGGTGTAAGATTAATGGAAACTTATGACCTAATGCCTAATGCTTTCATACCTCGAAATCCCATTCTCCATACATGTCTGGATCATCCTTGTTTGCCCAAACTAAAGCTTCCACTTCCATCTTCTCTGAAGTCTCCTGTATTAGTGGAAACTTATAACTAGCTTAAGCAATCTTAGTATGATTAATGTGTAATGGTGATTAGAGATACTTACAGTTAAAACAACCTCAACAGTCTTCCTCTCATACTCAGCTCCTTGAATCATATCTAAATTCTTTAACTGAGCTTCTGTTAAACCAGTTAGTACCTGAAATCTCAAAAGAGAACAGACTGGTGTATATTAAACCGGAGATAAACAAGTAACAATGTTCATTAGTTCAGAAATTAAATACAAAACCACTTAAACACTAATAAAACAAATTAAATGAATTGAAAACTTAATATGTTACTATAGAAGAAAATCAAATTATTTGTGAACAATTAGTGATTACATGAAAAAGCATTTCGGTATCAAGAAAAACAAGTAGATTAAAGAGATGAGATCAAGACCTTGCCGTTGACTAATCCAGACTCAAAAGGAGCAATACAAGGATGCAAACGTCCTTTGAGTCGATAAAGATGACTTAAAAAAAACAAGAAATCGGATTTGATCAGTCTCCAAGAAGTCCAAGCAAAACAAAAAAAATATGAGAAGAAAAAGGAAGAAAGGTACAAGCCATGGAGTTGTGCGGAGACGATGACCGGAGTGCACTCAAGGATCAAACTCACAACAGCTGGCTCCTGGAAACTGCCGTAGACGAAGACGTTGTACGATGGAGATTGTTCAGAAGTAGCCATCTTCTTTCCTCTGACGTTGTTTTGTTTCAGTTTGTAATCAAGTTGAGTTAGTACTCTCTATCATCTCTTCATATTTTTTTTATAATAGCCCTGTTCGGCTAGCAAACGCTGATACTAGCGTCAACAATCAAAATTAAAGCGTGGAATTGAAGAAACATTGGCTGAATTTAGTCGCAGCATCAATTTAAAGTTTCAGATGTAACAGACTTGCGGACATCAGTGGGACGCCCAGATTAATAGCGTCAGCGTTTAAGAAATATGGAGTCAACTTTTTGAACGCCGGCGTCTCTATTCTCTCTCAGTTGCCTTCCGCTTTACCACTCTCTGTGTTTATTTACGATCTTTTGTCGCTGACGCTGCGTCTTCCTCCCAAACAGGGCTAATCTTTTAAACCAATCTCTATCAGTCAACGTCAAACCATTCGCATTTTCTAGTATTTTTCCAACACAATTATATGACTTTTTGGGTTCTGACTAGATTTGTTTGAATGAAGACACAACTAATAATGCACCAAGTTACACAAACCTCATAATGCTTTAATCTCAGATACATTGCAAAATGAACATATAACTCTTGTTTCGTAAATGAATAAAGATACAATATGACATCGTATTTGTAGCCTCTTATAACCTTATTATTGACACTCTTTAATTTGGAATTTAAGATAGATAAACTTCAAGGATCTTCGTTTACAAATTTAGCAAACTCTTCCCTTGATCTCCCATCTGGATTCTTCTTCCATTCGATGAACTTCTCTGAGGCCTCTATGAACTTCTCCATGTGAAGCTTCTTCCATTCCTACCAAATCAAAAATCCACACAAAGTGTTTGCACCAAAACCATTAAGCAACATAAACTTCAGAGATCATTAGGAAACTTTTAAGTATGTGAGTTAATCAACCTCGAAATCCCATTCTCCATACATGTCAGGATCATCCTTGTTAGCCCATATAAAGCCTTCCACTTGCATCTTCTCTGATGTTTCCTGCATAAAAATGGAGATTAATTAATTAATAAAACCTTTAAGCGGTCACATGATCATTAGACATGATGAAAATAAAACTTACACTCAATACAACTTCAACAGGTTTCCTCACGTACTCATCTCCTTCAATCATATCTAAATTCTCTAGCTGACCATCTGTTAATCCAGTTAGTACCTACACAAAACCATCAACCCTTTTTTAATATTTTGAGATAAAAAAAACACAAGTTAATATATATATACGTATATAACAAAAACATACCTTGCCGTTGATGACTCCGGTCTCAAGAGGAGCAATACAAGGATGCAAACGCCCTTTGAGTCTATACCTGTGACTGCAAAATCCACAATAAAAAGTATTTAATAAATCTTGAAACAATCTAAGCAAGAAGAAAGACTGGGAGATGTGAAGTTTAAGACGTACAATCCGTGGAGTTGAGCAGAGACGATGACAGGAGTGCATTCAAGAATCAAACCCACGACGGCTGGTTCTTGAAAACTGCCGTAGACAAAGACGTTGTGCGACGAGGATTGATCAGAACTACTCATCTTCTTTTTCCTCTGATAGTTATAGTTTGAAAATATTCTTGAAAATGTGAGAGAGATAGGTTTACTAGTGCTCTGTTTTATAACCTCGTATCGACGACGCCTACTTTGAATTTTTCTTCCTTAAAATTAATAATGATAGTTGACCCTTTCTTTATATTTATTTTCCCACGTCAAGTCGCCATTTTTGTTTTATCATAAACAAGTGCATACTTCTCTTGAAATTTGATTATTTTGGAGTAATATATTGAGGAGACTCAAATTTTAATATGGTTTATGTTTTGAACGATTAAAAAAAAAGCAAATTGATCTTTGAATTAGCCAAGCAAAAATTGACTAGATATGACTTTTTTTCATTGCCGTACACCTACCTTATATTAACTACAAATTAACGTCTATTTATTTCCTTATGATTGTAGATTACTATTTGGTATGAATGTATTCGCTGAGTTTGGTCCATGTTCATTTATAAACTGGTGTATTTGATACTGACTATCAAATGTTCAAAATCTCAAAAGAAACAAGAAATACTCTTTTCATTTCAAATATGTAGTATTAAAAGTTTTTTTTTTGTTTAATTCAAAGTATGGTTCATATTTTTCAGCATCAAATGTTTTTAAAAAAAAAACCTTTTGCGTTAGTGTATTAATTAGAAACAAAAAATCTATTAAAATTTCTTTAGAATAAATATTTTAACCTATCTACACAACAGTATGAAATGAGACTAGATCTTTATAAAACAAAAGAGTAATAAACTACACAACTTTATCTCATCTCATTCTCCTCCTCTGCTTTTAATATGTAGTTTCAGATTGAATGGATAAAGGTTTAATGTAGTTCAATAATCTTCATAACTTCAAACCCTAGCATTATCATTTGCATAAGAAGAAACTAATGCACACAATCCTAGCAAATAAACTCTTAATTACAAATGATGTGTAGTATTGTAGTTAAAGAGTTTTTTTCTGTCATCCGTAATTAAGAGTTTTTTTTTTTAAAAAAAAGCTCTTTAACTACAATACTACACATCATTTGACTGATAAGTAGAACTCTTGAACCTCAGAACTCAAGAACCAGAAAACAGAATTTGGCAGACAAGATTCCACAGTAACACAAACAAAATTAAAATACAAGACACAGTTTCAAGTTCTAGCAACACACAAAACACAAACATATTATATATTAGAAAACACACTTTACTAACTCTTCTTCTGCCAAAAGTTAGCACCAAGGAAACAACAAACTTATGTCTGTGTTCATTGTTCAAGAATCATCATTCCGTACTGATTCCACAATATCCTCTCTTCTCTTCCCATCTGGATTCTTGTTCCATTCCAACAATTTCCTAAACGTCTCCACGAATTTATCCGCATGAACCACTCTCCATTCCTACACACAATCCCAGAGTTAAATTAATCATCTACCCAAAAATATTTTTGGAAAAAAAAACATTTCACCATCCATTAGCAAAAAAAAAAAAAGAAAACTAACCTCATAATCCCATTCTCCATACATACTAGGATCATCTTTGTTAACCCAAACATAAGTTTCCACTTTCATCGTCTCTGAATTGTCCTGTATCATCATCATATTCTTCCAAATCTTAGAACAAACTAACACACCAAAATACGCATTACTTTTGTGATTAGAGACATAGATCTTGTCCCAAAAACTTACCATCCTTAGTTACAAAAAAAATAAAAATAAAATACTTACCATCCTTTCAACTTCAACTGTTACTCTCTCATACTCACTACCTTCAATCATATCGAATTTTTGTAGCTCAGCATCAGATACTCCCCTTATTACCTTCACCAACAACAACAACAAAATATTCAAATACAAAATACAGATCAAAAAACAAAACATAGATCTCGAATCAAACCTTCCCGTTGACTTTTCCAGACTCAAAGGGGACAATACATGGATACGGACGCTCTTTGAGTTTATACCTGTGACTACAAAACAAAGCATATAAGAGTTAAGCACCTATCGTAAAAACACTAGTCAGAGAGGAAGAAAGATAACTTACTAGCCGTGGAGAAGGGCGGGAACTGTATCAGCAGGGCGGTCAAGGATCACGGCAGCGACGGCTGGTTCAAGAATGCTGCCGTAAAAGAAGATGTTATGAGACGGAGCATCAGAGCCACTCATCTTCTTCCCTCTGTTTTGATTTGGTTAGACAAAAGTGAGAATAATGTATGGAGTGGGATGATCCCATCACACTTTAATCATTATTGTCTGTTGTCTACTGTCCACTTTAGAATAAGTATTTGATTATGTTCAATTATGTATTTGTTTATTAAAGTTTTATAATTTTATGTTTATATAAAAATATTATTACATTATAATTTATACTATTAAAGATAAAAAAACATAAAAGTATGTAGGATGTTTTCTTTTGTTACAGTTTGATATATTATATAAATGATAATGTTCATTTAATGATATTATTATACTAAAAATAAAATAAAATGACAAATATAAAATAATGTGATATATTATTTTTTTAATAAAAATATGAACTATCAATTAATCCTAATTTAAGTATATTATTAAATACAATATAAAAATTATTTAATTATTTAAAAATAAATTAAATGTGATGTATTTGAGTCTCTTTAAAGTCATATTAACGTAGTTACATGATGGAGTGTAATAGAATATTTTCGAACTTATCTTACTTATCAACTCAAAGTTCGTTTGCCACTATACCACCATATCTTATTGTATATAACCGACATCATTAATGTATGGAGCGTGGAGATATTAATGCACATACAAAGTATAAAGTATGTCACTATGTTACATGATGTAGAAACATAAATATATAAATTGTTGCAACATCTTTATAAACTTTATTTAACCGAATTCGTTCCTTTATTTGCTCTATAATCAATATAAACTTTCAAACACTACCAACCATTTCTCGAATTGCAATGTAAGTTCCCAAAACACCAATGGGAACACTCATGGCCACCATACCAAACAACATTACAGTCTCAAACCCAAGTTTCTTGAAATTCCCAGAGATCTTCAAGTAACATAGGCAAGGGAGAAGAATAGAAACCGTCACGCTCAGTAATGCACCAACCAGAGACATCATATAGCCAAAGAAAGGAAGTGTCTCGGCGATAAACACACTACTTGTTATGAACAATGTACTTATCAAAAGATGCAAGTATGATTTCTTTGCGTACTTCTTAGGAAACCAATCTTTTATGGTGTTCACCGTTGGTGTGATCATCAACGCATATTTGGCTATGGGGTTCACAAGGGTTGTGTATATAGCCACCTTTGAACTCGTCTTATGAATCGGTAGATTCAATGTTATTTGTGATAAAGTGTTAGATCCATACATTAAGTAGCCCAAAACAGCCATTGATGTGTAACCTATGGTGCATAATATAAAAGATATAAGTAGGACCTGCCAAAAAAAGGTTATATTAGCATTATTGTTATTACAGTTTTAAACTATACAAAAGAAAAAAGAACGTTACATACTTACATTGTTGAACTGATGTTTGCTTTTCATAGAAGAATACAAAGTGGGCAACACTGGATGCGCACCATAGCAAAAAGCATACAAGCTCAAAGCAGTAGGGATCCCACTCCAATTTATCAGCTTCCCACTTTGATTAAACCCAATTCCATCAAACGCTCCCACCCAAGATATTGATCCAAGAGTAACGGCCGTAGCTAAAACCCCACTCATAGAAACATAAGACAAGACACTTAAACTATCCCACCACAGAGTTGGCATGATGACAAGTGCCACTGACGCCATGAACGATTGTTTCCCGTTCAATCTCAACCCCATCAGTTTGATGTTAAACCCGGGGAAAAGATTGTGAAGATTGTCACCCTCAAGGATCAAGAAACCTGTGGTGACTAGGTAGAGTTCTAGGTGCATGAAGACTGATACAATGATTCTTCCAGGTCTACCAAACGCGCGTTCTCCAATGTCAGGATAGGTTTTGATGGTGCGGTCAGCGTTCATGCATTTTGTCATGAGTAAGGATGTGTAGAAGGCAGTTGCGGCTAGGAGTAGGAGAAGTGACAGACTCAACCATCCTCCACGAGCTAGTGAATATGGTACTGATAATATTCCAATTCCTATTACAATTCAAAGATGAGTGTAAGAAATATGTTTAGCAAGAAAAAAAAAAAGATGAGTAAATATGTAAATGCATGGAACCAAGATGAAGAAACTGACCTGAAAGAGCATTGAGTGCATTGAAGCAAGTCTTAAAGAGAGAGGATTCGCCATCATCAAGTTGTTTTTCGTGGTTATCTTCTTCCATTGCTAATAACTTGCCACAGAAAAAAAATTAGAGAATGTGAATTTTATTTTTACAAACTTATGCAACAAAGCATAGATAATGCAATGTATATATGTGTTAACTCTGTCTTCAACGTGTACAATTTGAACTTCTTTTAGAAAGTATTAGAAATAGTGATAATATCTTTTTCGTGAAAATAATTGAAGCTCTTTAAGAAAACAATAAAATAAATAAGGTTGTGATCATCAAAAGCGAAAGGCAACGTGATTTCTGACTGTGAATGCATTAGTATAAAACAATCAATTACCTGAGAAACAATTTATTGTTACCAAATATTCAAAGAAAATAGTTGTTGCGGGCCTTGCGGCTATCTATATGGATACATATATGATCACAATCTCAAAATCTCAAGAAAGGTTGTCATCTCAAGTTTAATAGAAACCAGTACATAAGTAACGACAGATCACATAAACGATTCAAAAACCCTAAAACTTACCTAGAAAATAAGTGAGAAATTAGAGTTTCTCTAACTCTTAAGGGGCTTAATCTCAAAAGAAATCGCCGAGTTTTGAGATCACGGGATATGAATGAGTGGAGTCTCACACATGTGAAGGTAAGAGGAAACTTGTTAGGTGTTTAGGTTTATAGTCCTACTGGATAGAGATTTAATGCCAACTAATTAGAATTTAGCATTTTTCTCAAATCTAAATTACATTCTAAATTCTAGACGTTTAAACCGCTAACCTATGAAGTTTATCTTTAATACTCCAACCCTAGACTTTTTAAACATTTTTTTACTCCGGATGACTCATATCCTTCTATATACTTAATCATTTTTATTCGAGTTGATAATTTACCCACATTATCTAAATATCTAAACCACATTCTAAATTGTACACGCTTAAACCTCTAACTAATCTTTAAACCAAAATACATCCTGTCTTTTAAGTAAATTACAAAAAAAAAATCCCTTTGATGTTATGCTTTTTAGACTTTGGGAAAGGAAAGTGCAGTAAAAAGTCTTCATGTGGCCATAACTACCCTTTTTCTCTCTTCTCAACGTGTATGATTCTTAGGCAATTAATTCTTTAATTTACTCCCTCATTGAATTAAAGTGTTGAACAAAGCCATAAACTGAATCACGAAATAGTATTAAGATCTGACCTTTTTTTTTTTTTGTTTTTTGTTGAAGATGGTGTCAGTTTTTCACAGCTCTTTTTAGAAGAAATTCAATTATGTAATCATTTGTTCTCCAACTTAGTTCCAATATACTCCAAAAACAAAGAATACAGTGACGGATAAATTTGCACAAGATGCCTGGAATACTCTTTCGCATAATATGATGCATCCTACGCTTAATCCTCTTTTCAAAATTTCGAATCATTTGGGTTTAGTATTTTGCTAACTCTTTCTTTGCTAATAACGGTTTGTAATAAAGCCGTAACATTGAAATTTCTCAAGAAAATTTAACATTAGATATCACAGCGAACAGTCATCTTTTTGCTCTAAAACTCGAAAATGTAAGATGAAAACTCAGTGTATAAATCGATTGGGAAACAAGTATTAAATAGCTCACAACAAACAAGAACTCACCGTTAACCTGAGACCTCTTTTTTGTTTTGTATATAATCAATTGCTTTGTCTGAGATGGTTTCTTGTGTTTCACGGCTTATCACCAGTCGATAAAAGACTCGCAAACCCTTGAGAGAGACTTCGCTCAATTACACAATACGACTTGGATGAACATCTTGGACTGTCCTCGGATCTCATTCGTTTCAAGTACGGCGACGAATACGTGTATCGACTTTCAGATACTTCATCATCGTCATCATCTTCTTCTTCATTGTAGTCTTTAGGTGTTTTTCTCTTTAGCCCTGGAACACTTCTTAAACCCGTGTGGTATCGGCTATATTCTTTGTGATGCTCATCTAACAACAGCAGCAGAAGAAAGAAGATAATGATAAGACTCATGTCACTGAGATTCCAAATATCTCTCAGATTATGAAAAAACCAAACATACTTGAAAGACGATCTTCATAAAGGCATGATTCAGATTCTGTGTCACCACAGTTACAGGACAAGCTAGTGTTCTTATTCGGTCCTAAAATGCTGCAAATCAACAACAAAAGGATTATAGGATTTCATTGATTACTGTGTAGTGTGTGTAATGCGTGTAATGTGTTGAGTGTTTGTTCCAAACCTGTACATATGCTCAACAAATTCATCGATGAGGACAGGCCAAGCACCTGAAAGAAACACAAAACAAGAATGATGAATCAAAACACAAACAGATAAAATTGTTTTAGTGAGAAATCTAAAGAAGCTGTACCTTCGGAGTCATATCCTTCAAGATTCTCATGTACACAACGACTAAAGGCCAAGACCTGTTGCCATGTATCTTCTGAAATAGTGTACCGTTGATTTTTCTACAAGTTGAAAGCATCATCTTCTTCTCGTTAGAGAAATAGACACAAGAAACAAACGTTTACACTAATGAAAAAATAAGAAAAAAGATAAGTACCTCGATGAAATCACACCAGCGGTTAAGTAATCTAAATCTCCCAACCAAAACCAGTTTCCATGCGGTAATAGCTTTAGCTACAGCTGCACAATATTCAACGTAAGTATCAGTACTGGCTGACACTGAGTAACCAAAAGGATGGTTGAGAGGGAGAAGAAGCTCTTACTTATACTCTTCTGTCCATTCTCACGGCACATAAAGAAAACGAAATCATAGAAGCGAGTAAACTCGGAGAAGTCCACCTACAAAGATCACAAAAACAAAAGATTAGATCACAGTGCAGCTGGTCAAAAGAAGAGTTAAGGAACCCAATGGAGACAAAAAGAAAAACTTGCCATTAAGTCCAGGCGTGACATCAACTTGAACAATTCATCAAAAACGGAGTTCCTGTCATGGGATGCAACGGAGAAATAAGGTAACGGGTCAGCAGAAGACAATCATCATATGATTGGAATGAAATATATTGAACTGGTGCACTCAAGAGAAAACAACAGTTGAGTAATCACCTAGCCTGAAACTTGTTCTCGACAAGACTCATGAGGTGAGTTAAAGCTTCTTTAGAATAATTAGTTCTTTGTGTTTCCTCGTCGTTTTTATAAATATTACACAAAGCTCGACCTGATCGAATGTCTGCAAAGGAATATCAAATCCAATAAGCAACGCTATAGAATTTACACAATTCTCAACATTCAATAAGCAAAGCTATATAGACTTTATTCAATAAGCAAAGCTAGATAGACTTTACACATTCAAAAACAAATGCATCAGCTGCCAAAACCCATTGAGAGCTCAAAAGAATCTACTTTCTACCCATAGCAATGGAAACAGAGCAACTCAGGATTCAAAAACAGAACAGAGATCTCCAAAACCTTATAACAAATATTAAAAAAAAAAGCAATAATTTTTCTTATGCAAGTTTCAAACTTAAGAACAATAACGAACAGATCAAAGAAGAAGGAAGAGACTTTACCACAAAACCTGCGATAAATTTCGAAGATATCGAACCGACCCTGAACAGGGGAAGAACCCATGGATATATTCTCTCGAGCTCGAAGCTTTTCTCTCTGTTGGGAGAAAGGCGATCGAAACTCGAAAGGAGCGTTTTACGAAACGAAATCAATCGAGGGAAGAAAGCCCAGAAGAGGAAACAAACCACACAACCAGAAATTCGATGAACTAAAAGGCGAAAATCCCAAAAGACAGTATATACTTTACAAAAATTACAAAATGCGAAAAATGGAAATGTTTTTCTTTTTTTTTATAAAAAAAAAAATGTTTGAAAGATTGCTTCTATGGGCTTCAATTAGATCCAAACTTAGAGTATCTCTATATCTCTAACCCCACTCCATAAATGGAGTAGTGAATAAACAAAAATGGAGTAATCACTTTTTTATTTGTTCACTATTCCATTTCCCACTCCATTTTGCAGTAAAATTATGGTGGGGATGGAGATCCTCTTAGACCCATTAATAAGTGACAAAATACCTCTTATGGGTAAGCATGACATTTTACTCGAATCCGAAGACCCAAATCGGAACCGACCCAAAAATACAGGTTCGAATCCGTGACCATGCCACTGGTCCTTTTATTTGGACCCACGGATCTTGGATCGGGTCCAGGTCCTACCTAAGACCCGATCGGGTAAAATTTCGAGTATTTTTGGGTTTTCGAATCTGATTTTTAACAAATTTTGGATATTTCGGGTATTTCGGCAGTTCTTCGGATAATTTTCGAGTTTTCAGATCCACTTTGGATACTCCGGATTTTTTTGTCCTAAATATCCGAACCGTTCCGGATCCAAAATATACCCAAAAATAATGAAATTATAGATCCGAACCAACCCAGATCCGACAAGACCTGCCCCAAAAAATTATAGATACCTATATGGATCTAATTTTCAGGACACAGAGGTCTGGATCCGACAAGACCCGACCTGAAGCCGATCCGAGGACCCGGATGCCCATGCCTCCTTATGGGCTTTATCCTAATCCTCCTTGGTTCTCTCTGTTACTCTTAAGAGAAAACCTAATCCAGAAAGGACCTAGAATGGATCGTAAGAACGTATGTTTTAATGATCAACAACTAATGCTACAAAAGAACGTATGTTGACTGCTTTTTCTTAAAGAGAAATAACAATCAAAACAAGTGATCGCTTAGTACATTACGATTTTAAAAATAGCAATCATTTTAGTTGGTATCTATTGCATTATGAAAAATAAAGACACAAATTTGTCATTGAGAAAAACGTTTTGAAATTTCTTTTAAAGCCAGACCGACACTGCTGCTCACCAATGCAACGTTTCTATTGCTTTAAGATGGATGGAAATCTTTATGTATCTACTCGAGTTAGTTTCAGTTATGGCGGGCCATAATGTGGATATCCATAGAAGAAGATCAGACAGACTATTTAACTATTCAGACTTCTCCCCCTAGACAGTATGAATTACTTAGTCACACACTAAAATGCGTGGAAGTGGACAGTGAAGGAGGATATTAGTTTAACATTCTCAAAAGAGTTTTGTTAATTTCACTTGAATTTTTAACCATCAAGTAAATTAGCATCCTAAATTGTTAATGAGACAGTGGAAATATCAAGATAGTATACCAATATACTTTTTTTGTTTTTTGTTTATGTTTACATGATCGTTTGTTCAGTTGATTACATATTTACATTCAGATATATGCCGAGTCAATGTTAGGATGGAAATATCACTACGTTAAAAAAAGAACAAGTCTTGCGTAAATTCAAAGTCTAGGTCTTTCGAGTATTCATGTTAGTTCATAGTTGAATTCCAAGTGTACACAAAGTCTAGAATTAATAGAAAACTAGGTGATTTTCTCGTGCTCATGCACGGGTATAAATATTCATAAAAGTAAAATTTTATAATAATTGATTGATATTTAGTTTTAGTTTTGAATAAATTTTATGACTTTGGATATATTATTGTCTGTTAAATTATCTTTTGGATCAATAGTCGGTTTGGTTATCAATTTGGTATATTGGATAATATCTGTTTTTCGAATTCAGTTATAATATTTTTTATTCTAAATATAATAAACTTTGATTATTTTCTTATTTTCATTTCGATTGGTTATTGCCTTAGATATGTCAATATATTATAGTTAAATTATGTATAACTTAATATATATTTTGCTTAAAATGAAATAAATAATAAACTGAAGTGTTTGATTCAAAATTACATAAATGAATATAATGATAATATTTTGAAGTCTCATGCATATATATAAATTCTACAAAATAATTAAACTGTTATTGGTTAATATTTTTTTTCTTTTTAATATGCTTTGAGTCAACCTCTAATTTATATGTATAAAATTAAATAGATTATTATTATTATTATTATTATTATTATTATTATTATCACTATTATTATTATAACATTATATGTTCTTATTGTAGTTAGATGATTAATTTTGGATATAAATTAGATTAGTCGAGTCATTCATTTTGGAGTATATTGAGTTAAATATATTTTAAATTAAAATTGAAGTATAATTACTTTTTATTTTAGTTAAGTCAAATCAAATTAGTTTTATTTATCGCTTAAATATACATGTATTTTTATAATATTTACTCTTTATTTTAGTTAAGTCAAATCAAATTAGTTTATTTATCACTTAAATATACTTGTATTTTCATAATATTTATGAAATCATATGTTGATTTCTAAAGAATATTAGAAAATAAAGTGTAACTGGTAAATTTTAAATGTTCATGAACATATATATTTTTATTATTTTGAAAATATATTTTATGTTATTTAAAAATATATATTAATGAGGGTATTACTATTTTGTGAATTTTCCTTTTTAATAAAGTCATATTACATACATATATTTTCGTTTTTTAATTTGTTTTAAAATTTTAGAAATATTTCATTTTTATTATATATGTTATTTGGAAAAAGGTAAAAAAAAACTAAATAAAAAAAATTAATAATAATCTTAAAATCAAATAATTCATTAAGGATATCTATGTAATCAACCATCGCGAGAGTTAACATGAGCGCGACACGTAGGAAACTGACTTCTCAAATAATATTATAGAGATATATATATAAGCAGACGAATGAAAACATGCATGATTCCATAGTATAATGAAGTTTGAATTCTTTCAAAGATTGTTTTAGTCCATGTATGTTTTCCTTTTTCTTTACTAATAAAAAGTAGAAAATTACACACGCACAAAATATTGAAAAAAGACAAAAAATCAAGTCAAGCCGACCAAACTCTCCTCCAAACAAGACCAAAACACTCCTAACCATTCCAACAAAGTTCCAGGAAATAGAAAGAAACTTCCTCTTTTCCATTATCTTATCAAACACGGACTTTGTCTTGTCCTCTACCTGCACCACCACCTTCCTCTCTGTTGCCTTTTTAAAAAACACTATCATATCTATATATACTTCATCTAAACACACAAATTCTATATCTTCAATATCTCCTCTACAACACATTACTTAGTTCTTTGTGACTCCTTTCAATCATTCATTGCTAACACAAACCATGGAGTGCAAACAATCTTCTTCTCTCACTTTCTTTGCTCTTTTCAACTTGTTCTTGATCAGTTTTGGCAGATGGGTTTCTTCTGCACGCATCTTTTTGTCCAGTTTCTTGCCTCTTCTTCAACACCACCAACGTGTGAGGAACCAAGACCAGAGTGTGATCACAAACATAGAAGCGCAAGAACAAGAAGAGGAAGATGATTATCTCTCTAGAGAAGACGCAGAGATTGTTATGAGAAGTTTAGGTCTCTCTCCCGACCAAGAAAGCGACGAGCGTCTTCAAGAACGGTACAGTTCCAAGGAGATTTCGAGTTTGTTCGAAGAGGAAGAGGCGAGCTTAGAGGAAGTGAAGCAAGCTTTTGACGTTTTCGATGAAAACAGAGATGGTTTCATCGACGCAACAGAGTTGCAAAGAGTTTTAACAATCTTGGGTTTCAAAGAAGGATCAAACCTAGAGAACTGCTCGGTTATGATCAGATCGTTAGATGGAAACAAAGACGGAAGAATTGATTTCAACGGATTTGTTAAATTCATGGAGAGTAGCTTCTGCTAAAAAGCATATGATTTTTATTCTTTTCAACAAATCTATTATTTCCTTCTTAATTCTTCTTCTTGGGATGAGATTTTGTTTATAATTAAAATACTTAAACATGGTTGTTGTCAATACTAATCAGCCTTTCATTATAATCCAAGGACTTTTGCGTAATTTCATAACTTTCAACTTAAAGACACAACATAGATAATCTCTTTGCGGCATTATATCGAACACTTAGCGTGCACATAGCTCAAATCTATTCCTTCTCTTGTCAACGCTCGAGTAACAAAGACAACAACTGATTCCAACTTACCTCCGGGACAAATCGGACAAAGGGTAGTGCTCAAAAAGCTGTCTTTAGCTATACAATAGAAGTCGCTTAAGCGTTGACGAAGCGCGTTGCTTCTCCAGGCGTGTGGGCCTGAAAGCATATTATACAGACATGTTTAATTAAAAACCCTAGAAGCTTCTAACAACATATAGAGTCTCTCCCAGATCTCCCAGCAACGTCCCTCGTCGAATTTAAGGTAAGATTCCTCCTTGTCGGAATTGAGATTTTGTTACAAACCAATCAAAGTTTCTAGTTTTGTCTGTATTTCGATCTATGTTTTTGTTTTCTCGGTTTTTTGAAGAACTTATTTTTACTAGACGCTTCTCAGGTAAAAGCTCAAAAGGGTTTAAGATGAGTATAAGTAGAGCCAATGATCTGAGACTTCCATTGATGAATCTCATTAGACTCAAAGGAACACCAATTCTGGAACAGCTTCATTTAGAAGAGAGGCTTCTTAGAGCTTCCTCTGAGAATTGGTGTATTGTTAATGATGGAACCAATGTCCCTACCATTGTAATGGGAATGTCAGGGTAAAAAAAAAAACTACCTTCCTCTGCCCTTTTTGTGATGAAAATCATTTCCCAAGAATGTTGAGTTTTTGAGTTTACAGGAAGCCTTCTCAACTTCTTGAGCTTGGACCTGTTATGAAAGATCAAATCCCGG
This sequence comes from Eruca vesicaria subsp. sativa, assembly GCA_932364175.1. Lineage (NCBI taxonomy): Eukaryota > Viridiplantae > Streptophyta > Magnoliopsida > Brassicales > Brassicaceae > Eruca > Eruca vesicaria. The sequence goes on along the minus strand of CAKOAT010160933.1, from coordinate 12,014 downwards.
TGATCAAAAGATTCACGGGAGGTGGGACTGTGATTGTGGACAAGAGTACTCTCTTTGTGAGTTTGATTTGCAACAAGGATGATGTTCCAGGTGTCCAGCCTTATCCTCGTTCTGTCATGGCATGGAGTGGTTCATTGTATGGGGAAGTGTTTGGAGGTGTTAATGGTTTCCAACTACGTGAGAACGGTATGTGTGAAACTCTTTTTTTAGATGTTCTTGTTAGTTACTCTGCCTTCTTTATTCATCCACAATGAAATAGTTTGATGTTTTCTCTTTAAAAAATTTCAGATTATGTTTTTGGTGACCGTAAATTTGGTGGGAATGCTCAATCAATAATTAAGAATAGATGGATACACCATACGTCATTTCTATGGGACTACAATGTTAGAAACATGGCTTACCTTAAGCTGCCTTCGAGAGTGCCACAGTACCGGTTGGTAAGACCCTTATTTATCTTCAAATTGATTGCTTGATTTAAGACATTTTGATTCGTGTTATATATATATTCCTTTTTGGTACATTGCAGGAAAGAGATCACACAGAGTTCGTGTGTAGGATGAAGGATTACATTGAAAGATCGGATTTTATTGAGAAGACAGTAAAGGCTGTGGGAAAGCAATTTGCAATGAAGCAAGTGAACCTTGAGGATATAGATTCCTACGCAAAAGGAGAACATGTGAAGAGCACGAGGCTCCTTACAATGGAGGAACTCCAAGAAGCAATGTCAGGCACAACTCAGAGTGCATGAGAGCGTACTGCTCATGCTTGTTATGGAATGGCAAAACTGCTATAGTTTGCTTGGTCCTTTTGATTATTTGCCTCGTTGTAGGCTATTCCTAGAATTCAATTTATTTTGTAATCTGTTTTCAAATTTTGTGGTTAAGAAATTTCAGTGATATCACATGGAGAAAGAGAAATAAAGATACTTGATTTTTTTTTGATAATAATGAAAGGAGTACTCAAATTCTTGATTAGCTACTCCAAGACATTTTTCTTTTCGGTAAATGTTGAGACTTTGGTGGTCTACTCCAAGAAAATCTGTAAATGTTGGAGGTTTGGTGGTCTTATTATATCTGGTCACCGTTGTATGTTTTGCAGCCGATGATGATGATGATAAGGAATCTGCAGGGTCTGCAGGGAAGGCTGAGTAGTGATGCAGACCCAAATTCACATCATCATCATCTACAGTACCTGCAAAACACACAGCAACACGACGTTAATTGCTGCCTCAGCTTTCTTGCCATGAGATGCCTGCCAGAGGTTCTTTTAAGGCATTGAAAAGCTTAGCAATATTCTTGGAAGCATGAGAAATCCATCTAAGTCTTCTCATGGTCTCTCTCCTATAACCATGTCTCATAGAGATGCAAGTGATTTTTGGATTCAGTGATGGTTATGTCATGGTATGTAATATTCTTGATTGCCAAAAATGGAAGCAGGAGCCAGGAAGAGAAAGAACATGTGTGAGGAAAGAGAGTATAAATGGTAATAGAAAGAAACTCTACGCATACATCTTTCATGGTTGCTCTGTTGAGAGCTTTCAGTTCTCTGACATCATGTTTTAGAAAGAAAAAAAAACTCGTTTGAATATTTGTCACCTTATATATTCTTCTCCTCACGACTCACGAGTTACCATCATCTAAAGTATACAATTTCCTTGTATATCCATTTTTAGATGCAATTCATAAATAACGTACGTGTGTATGCATATGCATGTTCTACGCATTATTCAAGGAACAACCAAAAAAAAAGTACTACTCTCATAGTGGCTTTTTCCAGCACTCAACTTCAGTGGAGCTTAGCTGAAAGCATGTCCATGTCATTGCATGTCTTTCAAATGTACAATAAATCCTTGTTTTTACTAGATGTCTTTACACAATTAATTTAATAATATTCTTTATTCATTTTGATATATAATTAATATATAGAAGACTCACAAATTTATAACTTGTCTCCTCGGAGAACACTCGCTAGTAACTAATAAAGAAGAGAAGAGGAGAATTGGAATAAATATGAATACTGAAAAGGATTGAAAGTAACATAGAATACCAAACCCGTTTACAACAAATATGATAACTATAATCTGCAGCCCATTAAAATCTTCTGCCGGCCAAGCGAGTAGCATGAGCGAAAGCCCTCCGACTGAAACAAGATGGCCAATGGCTACCGGCACTATTTTGTCCTTGCAATGACAATAATGTGTGCTGAGATATATATATATCATCAAGACCCAGAGGATCCCTACCCTCCCTTCCAGTCCAATTCGATATTTTGGGACTGGAACATCTTTGAACAAGCACCTTATTAACATACCAACGTACGCCACAGTCACACCGCACATTATGGCATACCTAATCCTGAAACTCAACACAATTTAGTACCATTAAAGACCATCCAATAATATATTACAATGATTTCCTTACATGTATTCCTTCTCGAGCCGCATACCGATGATTGCTCCTTGGAGGCTTAAGAATGAAATGAAGAAGGCCCACGCATAATATATGAAACGCATACCAGAACAATTCACTCCTCTGATTCTCTCATCACTCATTTTTTCGTGATTAATTACGACAATACGAACAAGAACCAAGGGAAGAAAGATAAATATTATCAAACGATTTGATGAATGAACTTTCAGTCTCTCTCTCTCTCTCTATATATATATATATAGTAGATAAAAGGTGATAAATATTAATTTGATGATCATCCAATCAAAATTTTGATATCTTTTTCTAAAAAGAAACATATATTTTTCTTTTGTTAACTAAGGAAACATATATATATATTTTTTTTTTACTAAGACTATGTACAATGGGAATGTTGAATAAAAGATTCAATAGTTGAATCACTACAATAAGGATGTTGAAAAATGAAATTTGATGATGTGGATTAAATTGTGTAAGATTCAACTAGTTGAATAAGATGGAAGTGTGGACCACTGATACATGTCACTTTTCTAAGGTTTTTTGACATTTTCATATTTTCTTTATTTTTTAAAAACTAACTAGATCTTGACCCGCACAAAGTGCGGGTTTTATTGAATACTAAAATGTTTTAAGTTATACAATAAAAGTTATGAATATTATTAATATAATTAGATGTTATATATTATCTAACTTATAATAATGTTTGTGCGGTTTATAATATTATTAGTATAAAATTTATAAATTTATTTTTTATAAGAAAATTAAAAAAAAAACTGATTATGTAACAGTATTAATTGTTTTATTTCTAAATTTGAAATATATGGAAATTAAATTAAGTTAGATATACATAATAGAGAAGCAAATTTTTAGGATACTTTTAATTATATTTTCTGATAATTAAAATATCAATTAACTATTTTTTTGAAATATATATTCTTAAAAAATTTAAAAGATCTTACAAAGATATTGTTAGAATTTTCATAATGATATTTTAGTATTTTAAATAAAATTAAAAAATAAGAAAAGATATTATATAATGATGTTATATAGAATTTAATAAACTTTCTAAGGGTAGTCTAAATTTAAAAATCACACATGAAATGAGTTATGACTTCGGTATTAATATATAAGATTATTTTAATATAAGTTGTATAATTTATTTTTATTTTTGATATGAAAATCTATCATTTTAAATTCTCTATCAAGAGAAACTAATTTAATTTAATTTAGATATTTAAAAAAATAATTATTAATTTGTAAAATATGGTGTTGAATTTTATTAAACAGAACCATTGTAGTGAGTAAAAGTTAAATATGTGTTGAATGATGAAAAAGAAGAAAGAGAATATGATGTGGAATGTAAAAAGATGATGAAGGATTTTGAATCTTGAAAGCATTGTACATAGTCTAAGGAAACATATATTTTTCTTCTTTTTTGGTAAAAAAAAATATTAATTTTAGAAGATAGGAACTAAGTTTTGATAGCACATGTACGCGTTTATGATCTAGAATTCTTTCTAAGTCACAGTTCTCGATATTGGTCTTTAGTTCGCGGTCAATAAGCCACGGTTTACCTTTACTGGTTTTAATCTTTGTGGTAAAAAAAATCTTTGGACTTTTGCTGCTCTTTTCAAATCTTTTACCGTTTCAGTTATATCTTTGGACATTACTGCGCGTCAGCCCACCAGGTTCTACACCTGACCCGGGTCAGAGGGACCGATTTTCTGCCTCTTCACCGACGTTCAGCCATCTATGGAAGCTCTGAAGTTTGAAATCCCCTCCTCCCTTCTCAGCATGTCACCAAGCATACTTGGAGAAACTCAAACCACGTAGGCGCTGAACTTCTCGTGGTTTTACATTTCCTCCTTGTTCCGCATTTTTTTCAACCACCACAGCACTTTGGACTTCCTGTTTCAAGATTTTACTATTGTGTGTAGTCAACCGTGCATTTACTTTATCTATGGGGTCATTGCAAAGCAGATCTAGGTCTTGTTTTAATTGCTCACCAAACTACTCATGCCTATTTGGGTACCTCGCAACGTTATCTTCAATGGTGAATTGGTTTTCCTGATCTGAAAAAGGAAAATGGGCCTCTGACAAACAAACGCGTTGCCCTATTGTCGTCAGCCCTATTGTCGTCATTCCAGAGCCCGACACCAATGAACTTATGAAGATAACAAGTTCACCCTGATAGGCCGTGTTACCAATCCGAGTATCCAAAAGACACGAGCTCTGGTGGAGTTCTTCTTGCAACATTGGTATGTGGTTAAACACTTTACAGGCAGGGATTTGGGTCCTTACCTGATGTTACATTGGGCTGATTTATGAAGCTATAGACATGGAAAATATTTAGAAATAGATCCATGATGTTATCTAACATGTCCAGCCTATTTTATGAACTTTCAAGCCCAAGAAGATTCATAAACAAGTAGTTTCTTTGATGTCCAAGAAGAGCGACGAAAATTAGGTGTTTAAGTGCATGGAAAGCTTCTCTCTCTTGCATGCAAGGAATTCTTGTTTCAATAACTCTCTCTCTCTTCCATGCACTGATTTTATCATTTCCAATGTAATAAATATCTAGCTTTGTGAGCAAGTTTTGTTATCTTATAAATAAGTTGTAATCTGAATGAAATAAAATATGAGTGAGTTTATATTTTTGGAAACCTTGAGAGTGATTCTCAAACTTGTTTTCGATCATGGTGTGTAATATCCATTGGTCAAGACTTTTAAGATTGTCAGTGTGTAATATCCTTCAATCTAACTCAATCAAACTTGGTGCGTCATATCCAAGGGAGATTGTTATATGGTAGTATCAAGAGACTTTCCGCACCTCTTGTGTCACCTTTCGATCCACATCCCTTGATTGTTTGTTGCTTTCTGCTCATTCGATGCAAGGTTTATCCCTTACCAATTTCAGAGTGTAGTCCTTGGGAGGTTTTCATCATTACATGTTCCAGTTCAAGTTTAAATCGGAACGCGACATACAATCCATTATCAATAAATTTCCTTTCCGTTTTAAGAGATGGATGATGATACTCCAAAGGTGGGAATCCGTTATCTCAAATGATTTCTGATTTCCCATCGTCTATCTCGTTCTTGGTTAGAATCCATGGGATTCCCCTGCATTACTGGACTAAGAAAGCCTTCCATGCAATCGGCTCATAGATTAGAATAGAATAGTATACACAATAGATGTGAACCAAGGGAGAACCATGTTAACAGTCTCAGACCCCTGGTGGTGTTTATGGACATTACTTTGTCTAGGGAAACTAAAAAGATAGAATTGGAATATGAGAATATTGAGAAGCATTATTTTCTATGTTACTCGATGTGTCATAAGCATAAAACTTGTCCTAAAAACGCAACTGAGAACCAAAAACTAAGAGAAAATGCATTAATCAAGTGAGAACGCTGGAACGCTTGGACTCATACAGAAGATAAAAAGATGATAGAAAGATAGAACGAGGACACCACTCAGAGTTCCAGCATAAAGACTATAGCACTCAACTGTTGGGGTCAAAAACGATTATCTCGAAATCAACGTCTAGGATTGTTTTCTCTTTTACGAATTCTTCTTAACTCGCTCCAAAAAGTATCTCGAATAAAGAACTCGAAGGATCGATCGGTCAAGAAGGAACGAAAACAAGTTGGACATACCAACCAAGGTTCAGCTCGCTATCAGGCGAGTTGGACGCAACATCCGACTCTCCCGATGGCGAGTTGGATCCAAGGTCCAGCTCGCCATCGGTCCAATTGGACCCAAGATCCAGCTCGCAAGAGATGAAAAAGAGAGAGAGAGAGTGAGAAGAACCTGATTCATGTCACTTCCCCTGAGAAAAATGCAAGGAGCTCTGGCGATGATGATTCCAGCTTCGGTGATGATGATTCGAGCTCTAACGACTCCAGCCCCGACGATGACGATTCGAGCTCAGACGGTGTTTTGATCTGGTTTTCTCTTCTTCTTTTTTTTTTGAATTTGCGATTGTCAGCTTTGATTTTGTGTTTGGTTTTATTTAATTTTTAGATTCAACAAACTAAAATATTGGTTATTAATTTATTTGATATAAGCTAATGAAAAATATCTTATGCAAATTTTTACTTGGTAGATTAATATGTTTTGGGTGTGACAAAAATAATTACAATTATTGTTTTGAATAAAAAAAAAGCAAACCAATGACTGAAGAATCATGTCAAGTTGAATCAACGACTTGAATCATGTTCCAGACTTGCTTGAAGCGTTTTGGAGTGGCCTGAAGTGTTTTGCTGCGTGTATTGGCATATGTCCCGCGGGCCGGCCGACAAAGACTTGTACAGACAGGTTTGAGCAGCCATTTCGGAGACCGCAGCCGCGCGGATCTAAACCCGCTGTGACCCGCTTAAAGAAAATCATGATGCGGTACAGAACGGGATGGAACGGGACAACATGTTTGCCATTTTTAATCAAGAGCGTAGAAGGTTGTTTCAAGGCAATTGGTGGGATATTCAATGGACATCATGGAGAGTTGAGGCATTCTTGTTGTAAAACGCTTTATGGGTTTCTGATAATTGTTGGTCCACTTTGTTTCTCAGGAAATTTTACATATGCATTACTATTAATTTTTTTTTAATGTTGAATTGTATTATTAAAGCATTTAGATAAATAGTTTTACACAATGAGAATTGGCAAAAACAATATAAAAAAATGATACACCAATAGAGATCCAAATTGATATGTCTTTTTAAACATGATTAATGAGACCATGTGACATAGGTTGTTTCGAGGCAATTGGTGGACTATTCAATGGACATCATGGAGAGTTGAGGCATTCTTGTTATAAAACGCTTTATGGACTTTCTGATAATTGTTGGTCCACTTTTTTTCCCACGAAATTTTACCTACGCATCACTATTAAACTGATATGTCTTTTTAAACATGACTAATGAGACATGTGACATATAATAAAACATTTGCAGTTTATTACTATCCAATGCCTTGGATTCAGTACAGAAATTTATTTGCACTGAACAAACTGCTGACGTAACACATGTGATAATGCTGGTTGGACTTTCCAACATAATGATATCTAGAAGAAATTTAGGTATGCCTTTATTTATTTTTTCTTAATTGTGAATATCATATATATATATATATATATATATATATATATGAAAAGTAGATTAGACCATCCCCATTGAAGGATTATAAGGGAGTCTAAGAGGGATCACATGTTTTTGAGACAAAAAGTGGTGACTCCGCGTCGCGTGAGTTCGCTGCGGTGATACAGGATCGTTACTAGTTCACCATGTGACGGATCATGATTTGTTGATTTTTTTTTTAAAAAAAGTCAAACGAAAAAAAAAAAAAAAATAATAAATAAAAAAGTGACTTAGGAAATCGTGCCAAACGAAATCGCTGATGGAGATACTCTTACAATATCTTATATAATAAAATCAAGTTTTCTCCCTTCTCCTTGTGCCACATCAGCATGGACATAAAGGCAAAAAATGCCACATCGGCACTTAACCATAGCAATCACTCTGTTAATTCAATTGCTTCCCCTCTGGTTTTATTTTCGAAACCGTGTATGAATTGACGTCACGTATTCATCCAATTATCTTACGTAAATCACGGTCTTGGGCTGGGCTGATTTTGTAATATTATTGAAAGGCCCAACAAAAATTCTAGATTTTTCGTTCTTCTTCTTTCCCTCATCCACCCAGTTTCCGCCTGAGCTCAAGAAACGGAAAACTACGAACACAGTAACGCCTCAGCCTCGCATTAATATGATATTAACTCTGAGTAATATGGGATTAACTCTGAGCTTTTTCATCGTTATCACCTTGAGAACCATTTAGTCGATCTCTTCGCCTACCACACAAACCATCAAAAGTTCGAATATAAAATCACAGCTTCCCATCAAGGGCAACGCAAGTCAAACGACATCCAAGAGAAAAATTTGTTCTATCAACCGATTACTGCTATGGCGACCTCCTACACTCTCCTCGCTGATCTTAAGGCCGGTCGTTGCTCTCACTTGGCAGAGGTGCGACTACTCCGGTTTTGGAAGGCCAGAAACATCAACAAGAATAACAACAGATCTAGAGAACTGATGAGTGTTGACATGTTGCTGATTGATGAAAATATAAGAACCTCTGATTCCGGTTAACCCTCTCAGCAATACCTTCATTCCGATATTGTATTATTTTGTTTAGATCCTCAACAATTGTTTTTTTTTTCATACAGTCGACGCTTTTGCAAGGATCTATTGGTGCGACTCGACAGCTCAGATTAAGGCAAAGTCTCAGAGAAGGCTCTGTTTACATTCTAACCGGATTTTATGTCACGCGAAGCAACCCAAAATACCGGTAAGCCAAAAGGTATGTAGCTATTCAAACATAATCTTAATTATACAAAATTAATCATTCAGTAATAAGTAGTATCGACATGTCTTAAACTTCGTGTTACTGTCTTTTCAGCTCTTCAAATATATGCCTAGGTGTATTTGACGCCTTAGCTAAGCAACTTGATGAAGATTTGCTTCGTAGTGGTGAACCAAATGTGGTGGTTGCCACTAACATCAACCCTAAGTTGATTAGCGCTAATAAGCTCACCACCGTCTCCAAAATATGTAACTGGAAGATTTCAACATGTTGATTGAGTTCTTAAAGTTGTATTTCAAGTCGAGTATTCCTGAATACAACTTCTGCTACTCATTTCTATTTTCATAATGTTTTTTTCAGAGGTAAATAGCTATTGCAAATGATTTAGTTTCTAAGGCCCGTGACCTGAATTGTTTTTACACTCTCACTAAAAGATGTCTTCAAATAGGTTGTGTGGCAGTGACGCAGGGTCAAGCTCCAACCTTACAAAGTACAGCCGTGTTAAGAAGATTGAACCACTGACTTTGACAGAACTAAATGACTATGTCCTAAAATCTGCCCCTCATGTATAGTGATCAATCTAACACATCTTTTCTACGTATAATATCATTGTTCAATGTGTGCCCTTAAAAAACACAACCACTATAGTCGTCAGAGTTCATTTGTATTGTGGTTGTGTGAGCAATAGTACCAACAAATGGATGTTGCTACATTGGATGCTCACTCTATTCCCGGAAATTGGACCGTGGGTTTTCATCATTCACATGTGCTTCCTGTAATAAGGAGGTCGATGTCAGAATTGTTAGGTAAATCATCATGATCGTATACTTATTTTAAAACAAATATGCGACCATTTTAGGAAGGAATGTAAGACATTTCACTTGACAATGTATGCTAGGTACCATGTACAAATGTTTGTCTCTGATCCCACAGAGACTTCTGTATCTGTGTCATTTGATGATGGTTGTTTTGTTTCTGATGGGAGAGGTTAGATAATAGATCCATGTAACACCTCTGTATGGAAGGACCAGAAGCGTTAATGCACCAGAGAAGTAAGTTGGGTACTCTGGAAAGAAATCTCCTATTGAGTAATTTCGAAAGGACAACGAAGCTTAAGTTACAAGTGATGCTGGCATATCTATTGCATTAGTTTCTAAATATGAACTCATAATACTTAAATATTTTTGATAGAGTACAAAATGTCTTCTAAACTGTTTTTTCTTGCGATAGAAGTAATAGTGATGTGTTCTTTTGATCTTATCTTTAAATACATGTTATTATGTACATTCATTCGTACAATAGAAAGTAGACAAACACGAGGTAAGCTTTCTACTATTTTTTTTAATAATTCGTTAAGACTAATCTTATAGAGAGACTATCAACAGCCACCTAGGAACTGTTCCAGTCCTCTCAGAAGCCCAAGCTGTGGCCTTGAATCATCAACAGTGTCTGAACAGAACAATGAATACGACTTCTTTTCCTGTGTTGACTCTAAGGGACAGTTTGTTCTCTCCAGAATCGTCACAGCTTTGTCCAGTCTCATTATCTGATGCTGCTGCATTGAAGTGTGAAAATAGAGAAGAGGAGGAGGTAGAGGAGCTTTCTATTCTTAAGGGTACAATCAGTATATCAAGTGTTTACTCCAAGGGTGAGTATTATTTCAACCCTAATCAAAGTTACAAGACTAAATAGAAATGTTATATAAAAAAAAACTTTTCTTACTTGGAAAATATGCTATTAAAAACATTATCAGAAACACTCCAAGCATGAGGAGTGGATTTTTACAGATCAAGAATCTATGTCCAAATCAAGCTCTCTAAACAACCTCATGAGGTATGCTTTCATAAATCCATTGCTTCTAATTTAGTTTCTATAACTGTTTCGAAAAAGTTAATTATACAATATAAGAAATAAGAAAGGAAGAGCCAAATAAATATATATATTTTTTCAATAACATAAATAGTTATTTTATAATTTGAAATAAAACTATACCAATATTTTTATCAGTTATACTAATATGTATTCTATTACTACCAAAGATAAGAAGAAGAAACCAATGAATTTTGATCTTTATAACTTTTCTTTTACTCTCAGGATGAAGAAGTTCATAAAAAGGTCAGATCTGTCGCCAAGTGGAGATGAAAACTACAACGATGACGAAAACAGTAACATTAAACAGAAAACGAAACATAAGAAACTCAAAAAAGACCTAAGCATCATTACTGTTTAAACCATCTTCAACCCAGCACATTAGCACACCTTCACTAAAACATTGTTGTCTCTGAATATTTCCATGCAAAAGACACTCATATCTATAAAAACAAATTCACTGTATAATAGTTTGTTAGAGAAAATTTTAAAACTACACCACTAAATATCTAAATGCTTTAAGACTGCGTACACCAAAAATATTAACAAAATAAAATGGTTTCAAATAACTTTAAAAAAAAAAACAGAGAAAGTACACAAAAACCCTACAACAAAACCATCACCACCCTCAGAATTCGAACACTGAATTCACACTAAAACAAACTGTCGAAACCACAATTGTTACAAAAATTAACCTCTTCCCATACACCACCACCGCATCTTCCCATACCAGCTATTAATACACAAAATAATACAAACAAACATAAAAAATGTAAAGAAATCCGCGCGAAGCGCGGACAAACCACTAGTAGTTTATAAACTAGACTTTGCTAGCATGGCAAAAACATAGAAAAAAATATGCTAGCAAATAAGAGATCATACAAATGCGTTTAGCTAAATCAGCCAAAGGGCCATGAGGTGCTTGAATTCCTTTCTGGTCTTTCCAGCAGAGATAGTGTTCCTGACCGTTTTGTCAACAAGTCTGAAAAGGTCAGCGGCTGGGAGCAACTGATTTTTGTAAACTCTATTGTTTCGCTCAGTCCAAGTGAAGTAGATTATGGCTTCAACAGTCAGGGCCGGCTTAGGAGGCAGGGCAATGGGGCGTGGGCCCAGAGCCCAAAATATTTTTTGTCTAATTAATATTAGAGAAGGGTCTACTTTTAGAGAGATTGGGCGTAATATACCCATAAGAGGCCCATATTGGCCAAATGCCCTTTGGTTGAGGAAAGCGATTTTCGTCTATCATTTTGGGCTGGTGAGGACGATTTTGCCCCTCCTTTCTCACTAACGAAAATCCCTAAAAATCGGCGTAGCAGAGACGTGTGGCAGAGCAAAAAGTTGACGAGATTTGGTGGTTGC
>CAKOAT010160822.1:11462-71171 GCA_932364175.1 Eruca vesicaria subsp. sativa | reverse complement strand
TTGCCGAAAATGATGATGTTTCTACGGATTATGAGAATGTATCCGAATGAATTATGTATGTTTTATAAGTTTGTTTAATCACAAAAACCAATTTCAATTAAGTATGTTTTATAAGTTTGCTTAATAACAAAAAATGAGTTGAATTACGTATGTTTTAAGCTTGTTTAATAAAAAAATGAATTTGGGATTTAGGTGTAGATGAGGTTAGGAGTTTAGTTGTAGAAGAGTTTATAAGTCAAGGAAGTTGTGGTTTGGGGTTTGAGGTTTCGAGTTTAGGGATTTACAAACCTTTTCCTCATAAAGCCCTAGTAATAGAAAACACGGGCATAGCTATTTCCTCGTAAAACATTACTAGGACTTTACGAGGAAAAAAACGCGGGCATAGCTATTTCCTCGTAAATATTTTCCTCGTAAAGTCCTAGTAATATTATTTCTAGGACCTTAGTAGGACCTTACGAGGAAATGAAAACACGGGCATAGCTGTTTCCTCGTAAAGCCCTAGTAATATTACTAGAGCTTTACGAGGAAACAAAATTCCTTATATATACACGAACAATCCGACTTCTCAGTCATAGTAACCTCCTCTCCATATTCTCTTAAGGTAGTCTATATTTCCTAGTTAGGTGATTAGATTAGGTGGTTAGTTTAGGAAATTTAGATTAGGTGGTTAGTTTAGGGAATTTAGATTAGGTGGTTAGTTTAGGGAATTTAGATTAGTTGGTTAGATTAGGAAATTTAGATTACGTTTGTTTAAGTGTTTTTAAAAATTATACAAATTTATACGAGAATTAATGTTTTCTGTTTTTTTTTTAAATTTAGATGGTTAGAAAGAGAAAAGTTGTTGCTGCTCAGTCTATGAGGCCTGTAGATCAGGGGATTCATTATGCGGATCTATTCGGGCCCGGTTCGTCTGCGTCAGCTCCGGGTGGTTCACCTTCGGGAGTTCCCGAGACCCAGGGAGGTTTTACGGCATCCCGGTCTCAGCAGCCACCTCCTCAGCCTCCTCCTCCTCCTCCTCCACCGGTCGGGATTCATCCTGACTTGCAGGTGCCGCCGAACGCACCATTTACGGTGTACACGGGGGAGGATATCTTGGCCCTTCCAGGCAGAGAAGGGCTGCCAGAGTTAGATCCTCTCCGACGGGACGGCCAAAACGTATTATGGTATGTTTTAATTTTTAAATTTTTTTATTAATTAGTTTTTAAAAAAGTATTATGGTATATATATATGTTCTAATTAATGATTTATTTTCTGTCTTTCCAGGTTTGGTGTTGACAATTCTGTCGGATCTAGCGTCACGAACTGTATCAAGGGATACTTTCCCGATGCAGCTCCAAACTGGAAGCTGACGACGAGCCACACCAAAAATACGTGGTTCAAATCGTTCGCTGTAAGTTTAGTAAATCAATTTAATTTATTTTTAATCATTTAAAATTATTAATATTATTGAACTAATCCGTCTTTTATTTTTTCTGGTTGCAGCAAAAATACCGTTGGTCTATTGGGATTCACCATCGGGTGAAGTCAGAGTTCGAGACCAAGGCAAAAGCACGATTGTGCGACATGGTCTACAACTGGAAGGGCGACTTTCAGGTATAAATTTAAAAATTATAATATATATTAATTATAGTTTTAAAAATATATATTATTGATTTTAATTCTAATTTTAAATCAGGTGAACGGTTATGAGCGCGAGAAACCCGATTGCCTCACAACCACGGTGTGGGATGGCCTCATCAGCTATTGGGCGTTGTCGGATTCGATCAGAACCTCCCATACAAACTCCGGGAACCGCATGGCCACAGACGAGCATGGCAACACGAAGATACTTCACACCACGGGCCGAAAACCTCACGGGGGAGTTCGTCTAGACATGATATTTTTTTATAACTATTTAATTTTTACTTTATTTGAATATTAATCTAATATTCTAAATTAATATTTAATTTTAAAAAAAATAAGGCTAAAGAGACAGAAGTTCTTCCATCTCTGAAAAATCTTTACGAGCTGACCCACCGGAGGAAGAGTGGGCAGTTTGTAGATCCTGCTTCCTAGCGGATCTACAACGAGGTTGCTGCCCGAGTTGACGAGCGCCAGACCCAGCTGACTCAGCAGACTGGGGCTCCGGTCGTATTATCCACTCTTGAAGTGGATAAGATTTACGAGGAGGTAAATAATTTGTTTTAATATATTAATTTTTATTATTTATTTAAATTTTTTCTTACGTTATTAATATTTTAATTTACAGGTTGTCCCGAGGAAAAAGGGCCGTGTTATCGGGATTGGCTTGGTTAATGATGTCCCCGCAGTGACATCGGCTTATGTTCACCAACAAGCCGATGACAATGCTCAGCTGCGGACGGAGTTGCAGGCGACGCAGGCTCATGTGAGTACGCTCACGGATATCCTCGACATTATGGCGGTTGGAAACCCGCAAGTGGCGGAGATGTTGCGTCAGAGACGGGAAAGCGGAGCCCTTCCATCCCAACAGCCTCCACCATCTCAGTCACAGCCGCCATCTGACATGGGAGACGACGACTTCGTGCACCAATTTCAAGATCAGCAGCATCCCTTTTAGTTTTTTTTAGTTTTTAATTGTATATTATGAATTTAAAAACTTATTAATTGTATATTATTTAGTTAGTTATAAATATTTTGTTATTTATTCTTTATTTATCATTTGGTTTTTTAATTTTTTTAAATATATATAATTTTAAATTTATAAATATTTTTTTTAAATAGGAAAAAATTGTTTCGAAGCAAATTCCTCGTAAAAGTTTCGAAGTGAACTCCTCGTAAAGTTTCCTAGCAAGTTCCTCGTAAATTACCTACTACGAGGTTACGAGGAAATAGTTTACTATGCCCTTACGAGGACAGTTTACGTGGAGCTGACGAGGAAACCTTTTCCACGCCTTTACGAGGAAACTTTTCCTCGTAAATTAGCTAGGAAAATATGCTTTACGATGAACGTCTTTCGACGAAACACGTTTCCTCGTTATTTCCTATTAAAGGGCCATTTACTAGGAAATAACGAGGAAAACCCGTCCTAGTAAAGGACGTGTTTTCTTGTAATGCAAAGAATGCATGTCGAATCACTAAAAAATATTGGTAGTCGCCGTCTCTCCCGGAAAAGGTGGAGAGACGATGACTCGTTGTTTTTTTCTGCTTGCTCTCATTTTTTTGTGTGACTTTCCGTTGTTATCTCTTATGTATTTTTTCTTACATCATGATTAACTCCGGCCTCTTAGTTAGAATTCTTAACTCATGATTTGATATTATTTTATTTCTTTTTTTTTTTAACATTTTTCGACTAATAGACGATTCTTATATCTCTTGTTTAAAAGGTAGATTTTAACTTTTCTTAGTTAAAATTCAAGAAAAGTTAAAAATTGTTTCTTAACCGAAGCCAAGTTAAGATCTTCAGTTTAAGAGAATTAATAATGGTCTTAAGTTCTCACTTTAACAGTTTAATTGACAAAATATATTATTATAATAATGAATAATCACATCACCCACAAAGTGACTAGTAAGTAATTGTAAAAGCATAAACTCAATTGTCATTTTCTATTCAGCTGATTTTACCAAACTTTGCCACGAAATCAAAATTTTCAAAAGACACATTGGTCCACTTTAGGTTGTACACTTTATAGCAACTAGCAAACATCACTCGCACCGCACGTATTAAAATAAAAGTTGTGGTCGACAGTCGACACCTATTCGTAGAGACGTTTTAAGATATGCATGGATTCTGGATAGTTTCTTCTTACGTAGGGATAAACTACAGTTACATGATTTTTTTTGACTAATTAAAATTACAAATTCCTACTTTGAAAAAGCTACGTTTGTGATATATTTGATATCAACATCCAGCGATTTTTTACAAAGCTAGCAATCGCTTGAATAAGATTTTATCAGCTTATTTAGATAAATCCATACTTTATTTATCTACTGAACTTTATTTAGATATACAAATCCAGGGTTTGTTTATTATAGTAAGATTTTATTGTCTGATTTAGATAACCTTTTAGACATTGTTGGCCGTTTGTGTTTTAGCGTAGACAGAGGCGGATCTATGTAGACAAATAGGGTTGCAGCTGACACAGGTTAAAAATAAGTAACCGCATGTGTAATATATAATGTTAAAAATTCCGTAGCTCATTTGGTTAACTCTCCCTTCGTTTGACCCACCATTTCTTGTGTTCGAATCACCTGAACTGCGTTTTTCTTTCAGGTCCGCTCAATTAATCCTAGGTCCGCTCAGGGTAGTAGACCAAACTGTGTAGCTGTTAACTGATATTTTTTTTTTGTTAATTACTCCCTCCGTTTCACAATATATGTCATTCTAGGCTTATTTTTTAGCCACAAATTAAGTGTCGTTTTAAAGTTCCGAGACAAAATTTATTAGTTTTATATAATATTCTATTTTTCTATTGGTTGAAAAGTGGTTAGGTGTATAGATAATTGTGTTTTTATCTTAGAAATGTGTAAAATTAAATATTTCCTTAATTTGTGTGTAAAAACCTAAAATAACAAATAAATTGAAATGGAGGGAGTAATACTTACATGGTGGTTAGGTGTATAAATAATTGTGTTTTTATCCTAGAAATGTGTAAAATTAAATATTTCCTTAATCTATATGTAAAAACCTAAAATAACAATGGTTAGGTGTATAGATAATTGTGTTTTTATCCTAGAAATGTGTAAAATTAAATATTTTCTTAATCTGTATGTAAAAACCTAAAATAACAAATAAAGTGAAACGGAAGGAGTAATACTTCCATGTTCGTACATATACTGAAAGTTGAAATCAGCCCAGTTAAGCATATCTAACTTAAATTTTTTGACAGGTAACTAAAATAAGGGTAAATAATTGCAAGGAATAGAAAATAGTGGGTAATTTTGTTCCATAAAAGAAAGTGGGTAATTTGGGGTTTTTCGTTTGGCAGCTTTTATTAAAGCAATAAAACGATTGAGGTTATAAGAAATGNATAGTGGGTAATTTTGTTCCATAAAAGAAAGTGGGTAATTTGGGGTTTTTCGTTTGGCAGCTTTTATTAAAGCAATAAAACGATTGAGGTTATAAGAAATGAAATAAAAAATCATTCGATAGTGAACGATTTCAGGCAAATGATTTAATTCGTATTTTATTTCCTACTTTAACAAGCTAGGTGAATACATGCATATACTAGCTGACGAACTTGAATCTGTACAAGTGAACACATATGTCTATATCCACATCCTTTCTCAAAAAAACTTTGTTAGCACATAAACATAATTAACAATATATAGCTTAGTACATAAACTTTGTTAGCTTATTTTATTTTAACCTCTTTCTTTTTACAAAAAAAACACCATAGCTTATTACTCTGACTATTTTTATATATCTGATAATATATGGGAGAAACTTTAATCATCAAACCAGCTAGTACGTACGATTAAACTGTGTAATCGATTATTATCATACAGTAAAACCTCTATAAATTAATTATGTTGGAACTTTAAAAATTTAATCATTTATACAGATTTCTATTTTTAAATATTTTTATTTAAAATAAGAAAATATTTAATTTTACCGTATATATAAATTTTTAAAATTAACTTTCATATTATTTTATTATCATATTTGGTGTATATTTTATGTGGTTTTCGATATAATTTTACTAAATATTATCAAAATATATTGAAATGTTCACAAAAATAGAAGTATTTTCATTGTGAATAGAAAACCATCAAAATAATGTTTAGTTTGTACTTATATAAAATATATATATATATATATATATATATATATATATCTAAATTATTAATTTATGATTTTATTGGAACTATATATTTACATGAGAGTTTTAAAAATATTATTATCTTATTACTTTATCAATTTGTGTCATATTTTACATTGGCCTAAGTTGAAACCGATAAAATTTATTAATTTATATAGATTATTAATTTATCGAGTATTAATTTATAGAGGTTGCTTAAATATGTTAAGGATCTCTCTTAATTGATATAATATACTTAAATTATTGGGCCACCAGTTACATGTTTCAACAAGATATTAATGGCCAGTTAATTAACTTAATTGACGATGGCACATATAACCTAATCTAAGAATTAAAGCTGATATAATAGACTTAAATTATTGGGCCACCAGTTACATGTTTCAACAAGATATATAGATTAGTGGTCAATTTTCTTTTTTTTTAACATCAAAGAACTTTTACTTAAACAATTTGAGGTGGTCTGGTTAACCCGACCGGAATAGAACACCCAATGTATATAAGCTTACGATAAAAAGACCTAACTACCTTAGCTAGAGAACCAGAAGCGCCGTTATGAGTTCTAGGAACATAATTGACGATGGCACATATACAATCTAAGAATTAGTAACAACAATATCGAATAACGATATATTTTTAGGTAAACATGACTTTACTATATTGTATTAGTATTTCACATCCCACATAATCCAATCGATTTTTATACATCACTCACACAGATCACATATATCAAGGTATCGACTATAAAAATGCCGTACGGCTACGAACACTGAAGCTCGTGATGATTCGAACTATTATAATATTCACTGCGAATTATTTGAGATATATTCAATAATTACGCGAGTTATACGGTCCTCCATTCTCATATACTTCAAACAAGAACACAAGAACAACAAAGGAACAAAAATAAGAAGAATGTCAGACACTTTAGGACAAAGGGACTGGGATAAACATGAAGAGACATGAGTGTAAATGAGGACATTCCCTTGTGGATATGTCAGAAAAATAATAAATATAGATATGTCTCCCCACCTTTCTCAATCATGCTTAATGATGCTAAGCATTTAACTCATCGCATCGCATTTCTACAACTTTTTTTATTAAGAAAATGGAAAGTATGAATTGATGTAGTTGTGGTTTAGTATTATTTAATCTCCATAACGTCTAAGTACAACCTCTATATTCATTTATCAAAAAAAAAAACCCTCTACATTCAGTATGATTAAATAAACAAGAAGCGGGAAAAATTAGATAAGAAGTCAATTAAAAGTTTTAAAATCTTGATCTTACATAAAATATCGAAATTCCCTAAAAGGATGCATGTTTGACTTGTTAACATAGAGAGTTGGCAATAATTTTTTTTTGTAGTTTATTAATTTTAAGAAATTTGTTTTTTTTTTTTAATTTTACCACAAATTTGATACCACTTTTTAACTTTATATTTAAATAATAATTGTTTCATAAATATCTTAATTTTATGATGAATAAAAACTAATTTAGTCTTCATTAAAAACTATGTAGAATTGTTTATAAAAGTTTATAAACTGATCAATCACACTCTCTAAATACTTAACTCTATACTCAGATGTTATGGTATTTTTGACTATAAGTATTTTTTGAAAGTGATATCTAATATTTCAAGTAGTTTTAAAAAAAAAAAATAGATTGCAAATTAAAATGAAAACTTTACCATGAACACCATAAGTTAAAAGCCTTTAGTAAAAAAAAAACCATAAATTAAGCAAAATGGTGGTAACTTCAGTTGCCGATATGTGAAGGTTGTTGGCTTTTTTTTTTTTTTTTGATATGTGAAGGTTGTTGATAATGCTAGTACATATGCGTAACTATTGAATGCATAGACCGGACTAATATTAAATATGCTTCGACTAAGAAACTTGATAATAAATGTAATATACATTCCCCCATTCAAAATCACGAGTACTATGCAAGTTATCATTCACGTACCTTAAACAAACGTATCCCATCATTGTCTTTTTAAAGATTCGATCGAAAACATCAAAAATCAAAATCATGCAGTCTACTTAACTAGTATAACATTTTTTTTTGTTTTGGGGGGGGGGGGTATGAAATGATTCTAATAAAATGGTTGATGAACGTATATACTTACTATCCGCACATAGATATGTTTTATATTAGAGTAGCTAGAATCTTTATTCACTATAGATATCGGGGAGTATTGACGTGAACTAATCATGGCTAATTTTTCGATTTGGATAATATAATCAACATAAAGTCTAGAGAGCACTGTGTTTGATTTAGAGTGATTAGAGACTCAGCAACGGAACCAAAGTTTCTGTTGTTGATCAACTTTTTCTGATAAGCAATCCTTTACGAGAAGTTTTAAGCAACCGAATATGACTAGTAGTTGTCATCTTCACGTACGTTGACGATTTAGGTCACGAATTGATTTTCACCAGACGTTTATTTTGCTTTGGTTGCTATATATATGAAATTCATACAACGAAAAAAAAAAGAAATTCATACAACGACTGCATATTTTTAGAGGTAGTCTATATTTTTCTCTGAAGTTCTTTAGTTAAAAGATAAATAACGATTATTAATTTCTCTGAACTTATAATTGTATTAGTAAAAGTATTATTAATTTCAATGAAGTATAAAACACGAATATTTAATTTTTAGTCAATTTGTAAATAAATATTTAATAATAAAAAAGTTATGAATATTGTTCCCTTAAATTTGAAGGTCTGCTATTATTATTCCTCAAATTCATACATCCACTAGAAAATAAAATTCTTTATTTTTTACTTTTTTCCTTCAAAATAATGCATCATTAGATATGATCCAAGACTATATACATGAAATGTTGTAATTGATAATTATTAACCATCCGGTTATGTTTACTTTTGAGGATCTTGTTTGCAAGAGATGAAGATGAACTGGTCAATTACATAATTTATTTTCGTCCATTTCCGTTTCATATCAAATAATTATAGCTTAGAAGACAATTTTAATAAGTAACGAGTCAAATTTGTGTCGGTGGGTTGCGCCTATATGAATTTATTGCGATGGTTCAGATTAATCTAAATTCTAAATAGTGTAATAGCATTTCAATCCCAAGTCTATTAAAAATTATATAAAAAAATATTATGTGAATATTACCCTAAGACATGTCCGTGCAATATGTAAATAAAAGAGCAGGCCAAGAATAAGTGGTGGCAAGTTTCATCTCATTTTCCTCAAAATAAATGCCCCAAAAACACAAGATTATAGTCTCCCATTCGGTTGTTTGGACTCTCCTATTGAAAGCCTAATTGTTTTTTGTTTTAAATGAAAGCCTAATTGTTTTTTGTTTTAAATGAAAGCCTAATTGGTTTTACATGTCAAACACACAATAAACAAAACAGAGAGTGGCATGATACCAGTTATAAAGGTCACCAACTAATGAAAAGAATATTTATCTGAAACATTAATTTGTCCATTATTGTTGAGCCGGATTTATGACTCGCTCCTATGCTCGTCTAAAGGTGCTCTTTTATTTGCTAGATTAGCGGGAGCCACGTCTACTTTCTTCGTTTTTTATTTAAATTGTTATTTATAATCTTCTTAGTAAAATTTAAAGTCTGTGTATACGTCACCTGAATTATGTAATACTGAATTTGAGAGTACGCTCGTCCAAGTAAAGAACAACAGGGTAGTAGCATGAAAAATTCAAACACATTTCTATACATTACGAAAAAATATCGGATTTGTGAAATAACTTCTCATTTGCCACATTATAAATTTAAACTTATAAAATAACTTAACATTATAGATTTATAACTGACATTAATCTTGACTACCAAAAGGAGGGGCAAGTTTGAGGAGAAGAATGGAAAGAGTAGTTGGAGTTGGAGACTTGGAGTTGAGACACTTGAAGAGTTGCTAACGTGAGAGCCTTGATTTAGGGGCATTATCGTCATATGATCAAACAAAAAAACGAACAAAATTTCGAACGTGTCACGTTGTACAACAAGTGCTTTTGACTTCAAACAATTTTTTAATCTATTTTAGTGTTCAAAAATTTCTATTCATGTTCACTAAAAGTCTAAACTAGAGCACATTTGTTTTTCTTTTTCAATTTTAGATAAAATAACCTTACACATTATTTTGAACTTCAAGAAAAACCAAAATACGATGAAACCACAAGAGTTCGAGAACCGATTATGAAAAATTAACAGTTTGATATCGCCATAAATAATGGATTGACACGTGCCAATACATAACTAATCTGAACCGTTTTTATAGAATTAGGATATCCATATATAATTAAAAAAACATCAAAATAAAGTAAATGGATACAAATTTAACATATAGCTGATGACATTTTATGTATAGAAATTAGGAGATCATTAATCTAAAATAAATAGATTAAGTAGACACAAGAACCACTATAATTTTTTTACGGTTGCTACATAATTTGAGATAAGTCTTTTTAAATAATATTATTGATATTTAATAAACTACCTAGTTCATTATTAAGTGGATTTGTGGTTTATACTTAAAACTACATGATCAATCTATAGAGAAAAAGTGAAATGAATTATTTTTAATAATACACAAAATCTATGAAAATGCAAAGAAATTAATAATTCATTAAAATTAAAAAAATAAGTATCAGGATTAGTTTACTTTATACCTAAATATAATATCTACTCACCATTTTTAATCTTTTCTCTATTTTAGCTTTAATTTTAGCAAAACTATAAAAAATTGATAATGATCAATTGGATCATTTGATCACTTTAAAAGATCAAATTACCTAATTTGAAGTGGGTATTCAACTCCTACATAATGAGTTGATGACAGTTGGGGTTTACTACCAAAAGGATCGATATGGTTTTAAAGTTAGATCAAGTACCTTAACTGTAATTTTCTAAAAACATAGGGGTACGTTCAAATGGCCGTTTATTTTGCAGATGATAGCAACGTTATTTTCGCGACTAACGTTTTACGAAAATATATTTTATTTATTTATCTCACTCGTTAGTATATTTCGAATTCGGACCATTTATTTGTCTGAGCGAAGGAAAAAAAAAAGGACAAAAAATTTGAATATTAGTTTGTTGGTCGAAGAGAAAGAGAGGAAGAAGAGTAGAGCTATTTGTTCATTACTCTTTTTTTTTTCTTATCTTCACAAAAACAAGCAAAAGTTCATCACTTACTCAGAAGAAGAAGGAGAGAATCCAAGGGTTTTATCAGGAAAACAATTCGTTTTTTTTTGTTCTTGCTCTCGCATGTTTGTTCCTCTAAAACAAACTAAACCAGACACCATCTATTGACCTCGTAAGTTTCGCTCTCTCTCTCTTTCTGTTTCTTGTTTCTGTCTTCGTCGTTTTTCCAATGATCAGTTTTTTTTATTTGTTTATTGATTTCTCGTTCGGACAGAACCGATGTTTGTCTTAATTTTGTCAACTTAATTTTTTTTTCGAATTCCTTACCAGAATTGGAGGAGGCTGGAGATTCCGTTTACAAATGTTTAGTGTTTCTTCTCCAAATATCTGAAATTTTGTTTCTTTTATAGGTTTCATCCCCAGGAAGTATGCATGGTGGATTTGAGAAATTAGGGTTTATGAATATTTAAAGGCTCCAAATTTTTTGATTTTGAGGTGTTGGGTTTGTACAGTTCTGGTGATACATTATTGGGTCTGAGTTGAAGAAGAAAGGGAATGATGTTATCAGCAACGCCGAACACACTAGCGAAAAGCTCGCTTGAGGAGATGCTTGAGTCTCTCCGGCAGAAGGATGAGTGTGATCGGCCAAGAGATATCCCGCCGGCGCTTCCTTCTCGGCCTAATTCAAGAGCTCGTCTTCCCTCGGCTCGCCGGTCTCTTCCGGCTAAGTTCAGTGTTTCCAGTGTCATGGAAGATCAGATTCAGAACGGGAGTGTTGCTTCTGCGGAGGAGACTGAACTGGAAAAGAAAGAAGAAGGGAAGAGGAAAGAGAAGGATTTAGGAGTTAAGAGGAAGAGTTTTGGTAGCAAGAAGATGAGGACTGGTTATGTCTCTGAGTCTCCGTACGCAGCAGAGAAGGAGGGAGGTGTGAAGGTTAGTGCTGCTAAGGTTAGTCCTGTGGAGGAGCAGAGACCTGAGCGGAACAATAATGTTGAGTATTTCATTAACAAGGTAAATTGATGATGCTGTTGTCTCTTGGTAACTCTTTGTTTTCTTTTTTTCTTCTTATGAAGTTGAATGAGTGTTATAATCTCAGAGGTTGAATTATAGTTAGAAATGAGAGATCAGGAACGAGTCTTATAGTGATAATTTGAGCATTGAGATTTCGAAAATTTGTGATCAGAATAGACTCTGACCAACGTATATAGCTTATTAAGTTGAATAGATTGAATATGTTTTTTCGTAATGGTGTAAGTCTTGTGTTTAGTTTTTTATTGGGAACTTGTGGTTACTGTGTTTGTATTGTATTTCAGAAACTTCGAGTTTGGTGTCGGGTTGCAAATGGGCAGTGGCAACTGGGGAAAATACAGTCTACATCTGCTGACACATCGCTTGTTATGTTGTCCTCTGGTGATGTAAGATCTACTTTTTAGTGTTGTTGCACTTTCAATATGATACTGAAGGGTTTCTGCGTTCTGACTATGGAGATCTTGTGATTTTTGTTGCTATCAAAGGTAGTGGAAGTATCTACTGAAGGTCTTTTTCCTGCAAATCCAGATATTTTGGAAGGTGTTGAAGACCTTATACAGCTTAGCTATTTAAATGAACCGTCTGTTCTTTATAACCTTCGTGTCAGATACTCACAAGACGTGATCTATGTGAGTTTACTGCAAACTCTTTTGACCAAATTTCTCACTTTTAGTTGTTACCTAACTTTAGCGTTTCTACTTGTTATAGAGTAAGGCAGGACCAGTACTGATTGCGGTCAATCCGTTCAAGAATGTCAACATTTACGGAAATGATATCATCTCAGCTTATCAGAAGAAGGCTGTGGATGCTCCTCATGTTTATGCTGTGGCAGATGCAGCTTATGACGAGATGATGAGAGGTGAGGGACGCCTTTTGTATTTATATCTTAATTTGTCTTCCAGTGAGTATCTGGCACTTACATTTTGAGCTATTGTATGCAGAAGAGAAGAACCAGTCTATAATTCTTAGGTACGAGTCTTTGCACTCGTTACAGTTCTGAATGATTTTTGTATTGGTTAATTGATTATTATTGTTCGACAGTGGAGAAAGTGGAGCTGGGAAAACTGAGACTGCCAAATATGCAATGCAGTATTTGGCTTCTCTTGGTGGAGGTAGCTGTGGAGTAGAGTATGAAATCCTTAAGACAACTTGCATACTCGAAGCTTTTGGGAATGCTAAAACATCGAGAAATGCTAACTCTAGCAGATTTGTAAGCTCCCTTTTCCATCAACTTATTATTAATGTGACAGCCATCAGCTTCATCGTACATTGAGAATTTTAAATAGTGTATCTGAACTGGCGCAGGGTAAACTCATAGAAATTCATTTTGATGCAATGGGAAAGATATGTGGAGCCAAACTTGAAACTTGTGAGTATAATCTGAGCATCTATTCGATTGTTTCTCATATTTTTTGGCTTTGGAGCTCACTTGTTTCTTTTGTCTTCTTCTCCATGTTCTTGGGAACTACTCTTTGATAAACGCGTATAGTTTTGTTAGAGAAGGTAACTTTGTTTCCATCGATAACCATTTTCATCTACTCTCACCACTTAGCCAGTGGTCACTAATTGGTAGTATCCTTTGACCAGTCAAGAGTGGCTCAGCTGTTCAATGGCGAAAGATCCTACCATATATTTTATGAGTTGTGTGCAGGTGCTTCCCCAATTCTGAAAGGTAACATTACAAACCGGTATCTCCAAGATTAAATATAGCTTAGTTTGTCTTTGGCTAAACTATCATTTTAATGGTTTCATTGGTAGAGAGATTGAAGCTTAAACCAGCAAGTGAGTATACCTACCTGAACCAGAGTGATTGCTTGACCATCGACGGTGTTGATGATGCTCAGAAATTTCGCAAACTACTAGTAATCTTTCTGTTTCCATGGTTAAGATGATAAGTTTTGTTATTCTTTTTCTCAGTCTTTTTCTACCTTTATAGGAAGCTTTTGACATTGTTCAAATCCCTAAAGAGCATCAAGAGCGTGTATTTTCACTGCTTGCGGCTGTGTTGTGGCTAGGGAACATATCTTTCCGAGTTATAGATAATGAAAATCATGTGGAGGTGGTAGCAGATGAAGGTAGA
The DNA here is from genome assembly GCA_932364175.1 of Eruca vesicaria subsp. sativa. Lineage (NCBI taxonomy): Eukaryota > Viridiplantae > Streptophyta > Magnoliopsida > Brassicales > Brassicaceae > Eruca > Eruca vesicaria. The sequence goes on along the minus strand of CAKOAT010160822.1, from coordinate 57,153 downwards.
ATCTACTGTCTTTAATTAATTAAAGAACTCTTAGTTAAAACCTGTAACTTGGTGATGGTCGCTTATCACTTGGCTGCTATTCCTTACAGCTGTCACCAATGCCGCTCTGTTAATTGGCTGCAACTCAGAAGAGCTTATGGTGGTTTTTTCTACCCATAAACTTCAAGCTAGTACGGATTGTATTGCAAAAAAACTTACACTGCGGCAGGTAACGTTTAATAGGTCACCAGTCTTGATATTTGTTTTTCATATAGATTGATCATAAGTTGATGTATGTGTTTCTGTGCCGTTTTAACTGCAGGCAACCGACATGAGGGATGGAATAGCAAAGTTTATTTATGGAAGCCTTTTCGACTGGCTTGTTGAGCAAATAAACATGGCATTGGAAGACGGTAAATGGCGTACTGGGAGATCTATAAGCATCCTTGATATATATGGGTTTGAATCATTCAAGGTAAGTAGTTTTCAGACATGCTCTAGCTTTTGTATTACTCTCATTCTTTTCGAAATATTGCCATGATGATGGGTTTCTCCTTGGTTTCAGAATAATAGCTTTGAACAATTCTGTATAAACTATGCAAATGAAAGGTTGCAGCAACACTTCAACCGTCATTTATTCAAACTTGAACAAGAGGTAAGTGTTCTTTTGGTCTAAATGGATTATGCGTGATTTATGCTCTAATTTTCTATTCATCATTATCTTCTCTGTTCAGGAATATGAAGAGGATGGAATTGATTGGACCAAGGTCGAGTTTGAGGATAACCAAGAGTGCTTAGATCTCATTGAGAAGGTAATGAATTAATGGCCTGCCACGCTTGTAGACGTCGTTCAATTTATATATTACTTTGCTCTACGTCTATAAAGAGATTTGTACATGTTTTAAAAAGTAATATCTTGCTAATGTTTGCTTGTGCAGAAACCCATTGGTTTGTTGTCTCTACTAGACGAGGAATCAAATTTTCCCAAAGCAACGGATTTGACATTTGCCAACAAGCTCAAGCAACACTTGAAGATCAACTCTTGCTTCAAAGGAGAGAGAGGTCGAGCCTTCAGAGTTAATCACTATGCCGGAGAGGTCAGTTGATTCCCTTAGTTCAAACACTAGAGTCTGCATACTGAACATGTATCTGATTATATGCAGCTTTTCTTGTATTATTGGGACTTCCTCTAAATGATAGTTTTTTTGTTTACAGGTTCTCTATGATACAAATGGGTTCTTGGAAAAGAACAGGGATCCGTTGCCTGCTGATCTTATCCATCTATTATCATCATGCAACTGCCACTTACTGAAATTGTTTGCTACCAAAATCCGTGACAAATCCCAGAAGCCGGTTATGTTATCTGACTCCACAAATCAAACTGTTGGGACAAAGTTCAAGGTAAAAGATGCTTGTTGTAAGTAACAATCTTCCTCACCTCACATTATTGTATCTCTCATGGTTAATTACCTCTTACAGGGTCAACTTTTCAAGTTGATGAACACGTTAGAGAACACAAGCCCTCACTTCATTAGATGCATAAAGCCGAATTCGAAGCAGCTTCCCAGGATTTATGAAGAAGACCTCGTCCTACAACAGCTTAGATGTTGTGGCGTGTTGGAGGTTGTCAGAATATCAAGATCTGGATATCCTACTCGTTTGACACATCAAGAGTTTGCAGGAAGATATGGGTTTTTACTGTCAGACAAAAAGGTCTCTCAGGATCCTCTGAGCGTATCAATCGCTGTTCTGAAACAGTACGATGTTCATCCTGAAATGTATCAAGTTGGCTATACAAAACTGTACCTAAGAACTGGACAAGTAAGTAACTCGTTACGAAGAGATGTAGATCCTGATCTTATCTATTCAATTCTGATGTGCCTTATCTTCAAATTTTTTTTTTATAGATTGGTATCTTTGAAGATAGGAGAAAGAAAGCTCTTCAAGGCATAGTGGGCTTACAAAAGCATTTCCGTGGTCGCTTGTCGCGTAAATGCTTCCAAAGTATGAGAAACGGAGCACTGGTACTTCAGTCATATGTACGAGGTGAAATTGCTCGAAGGATATTTGACAATGAAGCAAAGATCTATGCAGATTCTGTTTCTGAAGCAAGCACAGGAGAGTTAGCTGCAGTCATACACCTGCAGTCTGGTAAGACCGTGCTATCTCATTTGCTAAACTGAATATTTTGGTTCTCAGGGATTTTAAGTCTCTTTCTCTTTCGTAGCGGTTCGAGGATGGTTGGCTCGAAAACGATTCAACAGTATGCAAAGACAGAAAAAGTTACTCAATGTGACAACAAAATCAAAGAGGAAAACTGGTCAGAGGATATCAGAAGACAAGGTACTTACTGTCAAAAGAAAGATTGTCCAACATTATTACACTATAACTCTCTTTCTCCTTTGTGTTGTGTAGGATAAGCCGCTGGACCAGTCCCAAGTTCAACCATCAGCTATGTCTGATCTCCAGAAGCGGGTTTTAGAATCTGAAGCAGCTTTAGTGCAGAAGGAAGAAGAAAACACAGCTTTGAGAGAGCAGTTGAGACAATTTGAGGAGAGATGGTCAGAGTATGAACTAAAGATGAAGTCCATGGAGGAAACATGGCAAAAGCAAATGTCATCGTTACAGGTTAGTTCCTCATACTTGAAACTGATTCTTGACGCAAGCTGAAAAGAATGATTATGAAATGTTCCAACTTGGGATTTTTGCCTTTCTTCAGATGAGTCTAGCCGCTGCTCGAAAGAGTCTACCCACAGAGAACGTTACAGGTCAAGCAGGAGGAGGAAGACAAGACACATCGATATCACCTTTGGGTTATGAATCAGAGGACACAACGTCTACTACTGCAACTCCAGGGTTAAGGACTCCTACAACTAATTTCACAAACGGAAACACTCCAGAACTCAGAAGCAGAGAGCTCAACGGAAGTTTGAATGCGGTTAATCATCTTGCAAGAGAGTTTGATCAAAGGAGACTCAATTTTGACGAAGATGCTAGAGCTATTGTGGAGGTGAAAGTTGAACCGGAGGCAAACGGGCAGCAACAGCAACATCCAGAAGATGAATTTAGGAAACTGAAGCTGAGATTTGAGACATGGAAGAAAGATTACAAAGCTAGATTAAGAGAGACTAAAGCAAGACTCCATAGAGTAGATGGTGATAAACGTCGTCACCGTAAATGGTGGGGCAAATGAGAGGCTAGGGAACTCCAGCACTCGCTTAGGTTTGTTGTGTATTAGTTAGATTGAGAGCATTGTGCATAGAAAATAGAGTTTTGTAACATGAGAGGAACAAGAAAGATTATGTTCATATCATTTTAAAGGATCACATCAAATCAAGCTCCTGGTACAAACTTTGTTGCAAAACCCCATGCATTGTTAGCAACCGGGTTATCAAGATGGTCAAGGAGATCCTCCAAAGGACCTTTCCCGGTAACAATGGCTTGAACAAAGAATCCAAACATTGAGAACATAACCAACCTTCCGTTCTTGATCTCTTTCACTTCGAGCTCTGCAAAAGTAACCGGATCATCTGCAAGACCCAGCGGGTTAAAATATTGCCCACCCGGTACAAGTCATTGCCTTCACCAACACCATCAAGATCGTTGATGCGGAAACCTTCAACTAATCCTATTAGGATAACTTGGAAGCCAAGGGAGGCTAAAATGCTCTAAGCGTAGACTAGGGTTTGGGTTGCCTTAGTAGTCCAAACCGCTTTCGGAGAAGATTTGTGAACCGGCTTTGAACCAGACCGGCTCTTTGAAGTCCACATGGACCCATTTTTGAAGAATTTCAGGGGTTATGCAACCTAATGCTCCCAACATTGCTCATCTCCATGGATCACCTGTGAATATGATCATTAGTGATTAGTGTTTACACAATTGATTGTTGTTTTTGTTTTGAGTGCATGAGAGTTAAATACTAACCTCAAGAGCTCTGTTTCTGGCAAAGGCTTCAGGGTCAGCAGATAAACCGAAAGTATCCTAACCTTAGTCACCGGGAAACTCCCGGGTGAGGTAAGACGGAGTTTGGACGGAAAAAAGTCCTAGGTACTTCACTATGTCTGGTCCATACCAAAGAAGTAAGATGAAACCTTTAATATGGGATGTTTAGGACAGAAAGAAACATACAATATAGTATTCGGGAGATCTGAGAGAGACAACATCACGAAGAGGGTTAAAGGTGGAGCTTTTAGTCTGGCTAAGGAATGTTGTTGGGCACAGAACACTGCTTGAGTTCGTGAATGTTGAAGCCAAATAGACCAAACAAAATTTATTTCTCCCGTTTCGGTTTCAATTGGTTTTCTGTTTGTTGGTTTTGTGGTTGTTGTTGGGCTGGCTATTTTGTGTGGTAGAGGCCCAAACTTTTTTAAGTTTTTTGTTGTTAAAACGGAAACACAACAAATAATGGCATAAATCATCTATAATACCAAAATTAAAGCAATTTGAAGTTTTTTTGTGTTCAATACCACGTTACAGACACATCTATTTAGATATTTCAGATAATGATAATAAGTACCTAAAAAGGTAAATCAAACCCTCAAAATAATTTTAAAATTATTCCTCAAATCTATGGCGTTTGCAACAAATACAAACTTATCTAATGTCAAGCAAACCAAAAAAGGTTTATTCGATACCCACATATAAATTACCTGTCAAATTATATTATAAGTATTAAAACCAAGCAAAATCATAAGGAAATCCGGTCGGTTAATTTTTAATAATCATAAATTACACATCAACCCGCTCAGCATACATGCAACGGTACAACATAAATAATAACAATCAAACCGCAAAGAAATTCAACGCAAAATTATGGCTTCCAATAATTATATTTAAAAATGTAAACGACGTTACAATCAACACCGTGTCCAACGTCCTATATAAACAAGTGCACAACACAAATAAACTAATAAGGACAGCGTTAGAATAAAAAAAAAAACCTCGATCATTTTCCAATGAGTTTCATGAATCGAAAACAACATATTACCCTCACCCTTGAATTCATGCCCGAAGACATGCGTCTCCTAATTGTTTCCAAAGTAGGCTATGACCCCCCCTCCCCCCCACCACCGACTACTTCAACACAATTATATGACATCCAAAACCCTCAGTTTCAGTTCTGAGAACTTCTTTGTTGCAAAGGATCTCAAGCTCTCACCTTTGGTGAAGAAGCTTGCTCTAGCTCATCGGTACCAAAAGTTGGTGCAAAACTGCCTCAACGTGAACAATGTTGACGCTCACTATGTTAAAGGCATGCTAGAATTCTTCGAAACTCCCTAGGTCTACATCACATCCACATTGCCTCAAATGGTGGTCACCTCCGAGGAAGGTACGTTTACGGAGTCCTCCTTATGGCCATCGGCAAAACTGACTTAGGGGTTAAAAACATTAACAAACTCACTGATGAGCAAGGTATTCCAGTACTAGAAGATTGTATGGCGATTTTTCATCAATCTCTTGAGCACCTCCAATTACACATGAAGGATATATGTCTTACCTCACTAAAGAAGATGTGGCCACCCCAGAACTGCCATCCTAAACAGGGGACGGAGATCACGGTTTGCTCCAACTGTTTCCACTTCTTTTTGGTAACCGAGTTCTACAAAAGGATAATGGGCTTCAGTGATCACCTTAACTAAAAGAAGGCCTATACGGGAAACGTGCTTACCATTAACATGATGACGTACTCCTTCCACTTTTGATTTATTTGTTTTGTTTCTCAGTGTAAGTTGAACATATATGTTCCTCTTCAATTTTTTCCAAAGGTTCTGTTTAATTTTGCTTTTAGAATAAATTGTTAGACTTTGTTTTCAAATAAATTTTTATGCAAAATATTCTCATAGCTATTATCTCTGATCCTGAAAAAAATAAAATTTGTCAAACAAAAAAATAACATCTATGACTCAAGAATTTTAAAATAATTTCCAAATGTCCACCATTTAACCCTAATGCCATCACATTGATATCATAATAGACCATTCTCATAAACAAAACACAATAAAAATATTACATTACAAACCAAAAAATAATTTTAAAATTTTAAATAATACAAATATCCGATAACCCGCGCGTAGCGCGGATGGACCACTAGTATTTCAATAAGATTTAGTCGGAAGATAAAATTCGAAAGAGAAAGTTAGACAAATGACATGAATCAGATTAACGAACGAAAGGGGATTATGGTCTCTATCCTAAGAATTTCTAACAACACAATTATAGAAAACTAAGCAAAACTTTCACTCTTATCTTTCACATTGATTTGAAAGGTTTTAAATCAGAAACAAAATAAAAACCAGCTCCTAAGAATGTCTAAAACGTATGCAGAGCTAATGGTTTATACTTGGGGTGGTAGCAGTGGCGGACCCAGCAACAATTATATTAACCTGTGTCATAATTTTCTTTAAAAAAAAAAAATTCACAACAAAAGTGTCAGTTGGAGAATCAAACTTGGGTTAAGGGGTGTCAACCCTTTGCAAATCCCAGTTGAACTAATGATTCTATATGTTTTACAATACAAAACAATCTTTTTTATTATTATACCTGTGTCAACTGACACCCCAAATCCTTTATTGGGTCCGCCTCTGGGTGGTAGGTTAATATACAATGGTGGTTATATTGAAGAACCAATGTAAAAGTAATTAATGCAATGGTTCTACTAAGAGAATGGTAATATCTTTTATATTAAAAGAGAAGTCACAACTTCTCTTCATGTGTGATATTTTTAAAAATGGACCATTCCTAGAAAGTAATATTTCATATATATCTTAATAACATTTTAGTTGACTTAGTTACAATATCTTTTGATATCTTTCTTTTATTTGAAATAAAATAAATATCTATTATATTAAAAGAGAAGTCATGACTCACTTCATGTGTGATTTTTAAGTTTGGATTACCCTTAGAAATTTTGTATAACATAACATCATTATAATATCTTTTCATATCTTTAATTTTTATTTGAAATACAAATAAATAATTTTAAGACAAGTCTAACAAAATATTTAAAAAATCTTATAGAATATTTTCAAGATATAGTTTCAAAAATTATTTGATTCAAAATTTAATTATCATAGAATATAATTTATTTAATTCATTTTTAAGAAAAAAATAAAATTATGTAATATACTTTTAACAATATCCAAAAATTTGTTTATGTATTATGTAGGTCCAATTTAATTTACTTTTTATATATTTTAAATTTAGAAATAAAATAAAATATATAAATTAGTAATGTTACATAATAATGTTTTTAAAAATTGTTACAAAAATACAAATTTATAAATTTTAAATTAATAATATTATAAGCTACATAAATATTATTATAAATTGGATAGTATATACAATCAAATCTGTTATATTAAAAGAGAAGTCACAACTTCTCTTCATGTGTGATATTTTTAAAAATGGACCATTCCTAGAAAATAATGTTTCATTTATATCTTAATAACATATTATATAACTTAGTTACAATATATTTTGATATCTTTTATTTTCTTTGAAATAAAATAAATATTTTAAAGAGAATTCTAACAAAATCTTTTAGAATCTTTTTCAAAAAATATATTAGATTTTTAAAAAAATAAATAGATATCAATTCATTGTAGTTAGAAAAAGACACAAGTGAATAAAAATAGGAAAATGTTTTTGTTAAATTTGTGTTTCACTTAACGTTGGAATATGTCAATTGTTTTTATTCGTTTGTGTTACAAATGAATGACATAAATTGTAATGTTATATGATAGACATATTTAAAGCTATGATTTATAAGTGGTATAAATTAAAAAAAACTACACATAAAATAAGTCATGAAATCAATATTCTTTATGTACAATGTAAAATGCATTTTTGAAAATTAATCAATTTAAACTGTTATTATCATTAAATATTATTAAAATATTTATATAATTAATCTTTGTAACTATTTTTATCATAGTATCTTTTAAGATCTTTTGATATCTTTCATTTTTAAAATCTAATANAATATTCTTTATGTACAATGTAAAATGCATTTTTGAAAATTAATCAATTTAAACTGTTATTATCATTAAATATTATTAAAATATTTATATAATTAATCTTTGTAACTATTTTTATCATAGTATCTTTTAAGATCTTTTGATATCTTTCATTTTTAAAATCTAATAAATTTATTAATTTCTTAATTAATAAGAAAAATACCATTATACCTTAATATATAATAATAAATTTCAGTATCGTTTATAAAATGAAAAACTAACTTTTATCATATTTTTTATTTATTTTATAATCATAATCTATCCTATTAAAATAGTTATTATGTTGAGCTAAATATGATAAAATCATATTAACATGATATATTAATATGTTTTGTTTTCATAAATATTATATTTATATTAAAATAATATAATATGTTGTCAAAACGGGTTAACATAGTACATTATATAATATATGTATACAAATTAGCATATCTTAAATTTATATAAATATATACAATAATTTGTTATCTAAAATTAATAAGCATATATAAATGAACATTTAGTTGACAAAAAAACAATAAATAAACATTTAAACATATGAATATTATTAAAAATATATACCAATAATGATTAAACAAAAATATATATATGAAATTAAACACCCGCTCGGTTGAGCGGGTCAAAATCTAGTATTTTATTAAATGTATAAACCAAAATCGGCGAAACTTTATATTACAAAAATGGACATGGAATCGGTCTACACAAAGACGTTCCTACAATAATATTTCCAATAGTTATAGTTATGAAATTATACATTGAATGAATAAGCAATATTAGGCATTGGACTTGCCGTTTATTCTTAGTTAAATCTTTGTATTGTTATCATATTTACGTGTTCATCAAACTCAATTTTAACTATTGCATGGTATTTATGAGTTATTTCCTTCCCTCGAAATAAATTACGGACCTAAATTTAGTTTTTTTCAATTAAATCTTTCTTTTTAAGATTGAGTAGACTTGTAAGTGGCTGTGGGAAACCGCTCGTTTAAATGATAACTTTTGATTCAATTACAAAATCATGTTTCTATAACCCATATGAAAAGCTAAAATTCAGCACGAAAACAACCAAAATCTAAGTTAATATTGCAAGGACCTAGTTAGTTGACCATCCATATGTACTTGAATTTTTGATGTATGTTTAGAACCTGCAAAAATATAATTCAAAGAACATGTTATGGATATGAAATAGTTCATATTGAAATATTCTTGATTCTATTGTTATACTGGACACATTTTTTAATAATTTTCAGATTTTGATAAAGCCTCTGATAAATTTAGCTATCGTAATGGCTTAGCAAAGTAGAATTGATAACTTATTTTCTTATATAGTTTTAAGAATTTTGTTTGAGACTATGTGTTCATTTTGCCAGTTCAGTAGTAATTCAATAGCGAAATTTATCTTATGAATTTCTACTTGTCCATGACAACTGATTTTAGGTTTTTATGAGAGTTATATAATGGAAAACTTCTTCTGCGGGTTATTAAAAGGAACCACTGCCGTTAAAGTTTCAAAATCTATGGATTTATAAATGATGGTCTTTCTACATGTAATGGAAGGGTCTTCTGCAAGTTAAATAATGTAATATAGATAGTTTGGAATCATGTGTGTAAAAGAAACCACCAGAATCAGAATAAAATGAGAGGATCGACGCGTCTGATCACCACTTGATCTAGCTTTAAAATGGGCGGTTGACAAAAAAAAAAAAATGAGAGGATATGTAGGTTTATAAGTTTCACATACATTTTTATTTATATTAATATAACACCAATGGCATTGTTAGTAATTATTCTAGATATAAGTGGGTATATGTAAAAGAAGGCTAAAAAGAGCTCTCATGCTGACATATCAATAAAATTACATATCTGTAAATATATTACACTTTAAAGGTTAGTCTTTTATTTTACTTCTCTTTTAATAATAAAATAATTATTTCTTTAAAGATGTTTAGAGTTGCTTTCTCAAAATCTCTCCATTTCCCTCTAGCCCATTACACAGCAAGACGTACCTTCATCATCATAGAGGATTGTGGACATTTTGCATTTTGAGTAATTTCATCAATTTCTTGTTGATTTACCCACATATATATATATATATATATATATATATATATATATATGTATGTTATTTGTAAGTGAAACAAGATGTTAAATTCTATTTGAAATTAAGATTGAATTGTATGCTAAAAAGTTGAACATATTATCAAATCAGCAAAAAGAAAACAATTCTTTTTTTGTGGTAGTATAGTTTTCTGTTTAATTTGATCCTTGCAATTAAATTTCAGTTAAAATTAAAGCAACATAGAAAATGAGTCTAGCTACCATTATTTTCATTTATATATATATATATATATATATGTAATTTGTAAGTGAAACAAGATGTTAAATTCTATTTGAAATTAAGATTGAATTGTATGCTAAAAAGTTGAACATATATATTATCAAATCAGCAAAATACTAGTTTACAGGAACGAGGGGCAATGGAATAAAAATCAATTCTTTTTGTTTTTGGTAGTATAGTTTTCTGTTTAATTTGATCCTTGCAATTAAATTTCAGTTAAAATTAAAGTAACATAGAAAATGAGTCTAGCTAACATTATTTTCATTTTTATTCAAAATTAGTGCATTTTCTACCTATGTGTCTAAAATGAAACAAGACTTTTTCATATGTTAAATTTGTCTTTCATACATTTTTGTTTTCAACCTGGGTTTCACTCTTAAACTATTTGATAACAAAATATAATAATGTTACTTACAATGAATAAGATCGATAGCTTTTTAGATGAAAGAGTCAAATGACATCTAAAGCATTGAACTAAAAGTTATAGGTTGCCTTTTGTAAAATGTTTTATATCTAAAATATACTGGTGCACTTGCAACCATAGTGTTTAACGTGGCTTCATCTCTGTGGTTAATTTTAATAAGTTCTCTGCGTAGTTCTATGTGTTATGTTTTCTTTAATTTCAGTCACTTTATGGTTGTTTGACGAGACGTTGCAAGTTAGTTTTGTTTGTTTTGGAAATTAAGTAATCAGATGTTTTCTTTTGTTCAAGTAGTAATCAAGTTTAACAAAAAAAAGAAGCAAATCTTAATTATTTATTAAATATAGAGAAATTAGACTCTAAATAATCTAGGAATTACTAATCCATATTAAATTTTAATTACTAAAATAAAAATTGAATATAAGAAATTTATTAAAAGCACATTTCTAACTTGATTAACCACAATTTTTCCAATAAATTAAAATTTTTCCCATCACCCGTCACATGTGCCACCACCACTCACATCACCAACACATCCGATCTCTTCTCCAAGAGACCAAAGCTCCGACTCCACCTTGATTAGCTTCTTCCTATAGTTCTCGACTTTCTCTTAAACCGCTACGATTGGGTCATAAAGTACACCCATTTGTGCATCACATCGAAAATCAGCCAACAAACCACAAGCTTTTCATACCCTTTCATAGAATGCTTCATACCCTCAACCAGACGCGCCTCCTGCAAATGCAACACACCAATCCTCTTATCTTTCTTGGACAATACCGGAGGTGTCTTCTTTGGTTCTTCAGGCATGGGCTTGTCCCTAGTGGCGAATGTTCCCGACGGTTAACGCCTGAGTGATGGTGCCTTTGATCGGCGGCAAATCAAATGAGACGGGAAACAACATTTCTTATCATCGTTTTTTGTCTTCTTCTCTCTAACAATTGAAAAGTGAGTACAGATGGGGTATCTATTGATATTTATAGTATGTGTTGAATTGACTATCTGTAAATTATGATTAAACTAAAAAGAATATGATATAAATTATAAATAAAGGAAAAAAAATGCTTAAAGATATGAAGTTAAAACTTTGGTATTACTTCATAAATATATTTCAGTAAAATTTCTTCATTTTTTCTTGAAGATCAAACTACTATTATTGGCCGCTTTTCTGCATGCATGTGGACCAATTAACCAAGGACAGATACTCCTCCATTCTCTTACTAAATGCTTTAGTGACAAAAAGAGATGGTTAGGGTATTGTTTATTGGGATATTTTAATATTAGATTCTTAACTCATCATTTGACATTTTTTTTTGTTTTTGTTATTTTTATACATTTTGATTAAGAATCGATTCTTATATTTTATATTTAAGAGTCAGTTTTTTTTTTTGGGTGCAATATTTAAGAGTCAGTTCTTAATTTTTTTTAGTTAAAAGTTAAAGAATGTATTTTAACCAAAATTAAGAACCCCATCTAAAACCCTCCAATAAACATGTCTATATACTAGACTTACTAATGCCTTTAACGAGCCTTTGTACGAGTCGGAGCTGCACACAAAATATATTCTTTTGTCGGGAGGTAAACAAATATAAGACTGTTTTTTTTTTGTATGGAAAAACAAAGAACAATATATTATAAACTGAGACATACCGTTATAAAAGATAGTGATGAGACATACCGCATTGTGTTTAAGCAAACAAAAAAGTATATGGCACATTGTATTTTGTAAAAGTCATTTTAATTAAAACTGGATATTGACCCCGCACGTCCCATGGATCACCTGTGAATATGATCATTAGTGATTAGTGTTTACACAATTTATTGTTGTTTTTGTTTTGAGTGCATGAGAGTTGGAACTAACCTCAAGAGCTCTGTTTTTGGCAAAGGCTTCAGGGTCTGCAGATAAATCGAAAGTATCCTAACCATAGTCACTGGGTAACTCCCTGGTGAGGTAAGACGGAGTTTGGACGGAAAAGGGTCCCAAGTACTTCACTTTGTCTCGTCCTCGGCTTGTGGAGGTCATTAGGCCGCTGGAACAGTTAGGCAACTCGTCTTATGAACCAAAATCACCATTTTGCCTCTAAACCATCTATAAAAGCTCCAAACTCACAAAATAACATCTCCATCACCTAATAGGGACAATTGTAAATGGACTGCACCTAAAGATATTATAAATGCATCTAAATGGACTTGAAGAGGACAAAAATGAATGCTAAAACCATGTAAATACACAAGATATCACATACCAAAGATAATTTCCCTTCACATGTCAAATTAAAAAAAAAAAAAAAACATGAGAAGCAAACACAAGAAGTAAGATGAAACCTTTAATATGGGATGTTTAGGACAGAAAGAAACATACCATGGAGGATTTGGGAGATCCGAGAGAGACAACATCAGGAAGAGGGTTAAAGCTGGAGCTTTTTGTCTGGCCAAGGAGTGTTGTTGGGGCACAGAACACTGCTTTAGTTCGTGAATGTTGAAGGCAATCTTCTCTCTCGGATTGAGCGTTTTTTCTCTCAGTGGTATTTATTATTATTCTATGCTATTTGGTGACATCTTGATCTAACGGAGGTTCACTTTTATGTAAGTGTTCTGTGAATGAGAAAAGAAGGAAAAATCTGAGAGGGGATATAGGTAGAAGTCAGAGATGTTGGGATTAGCCAATTAGGAAACAGCTTTAAAACAGTATCTATAAGGGTTTTAGCTATAAAATTCCTCAACTAAAGATGAATTGTAAAACAAATCATCGACTAAAAATTCAACGAGATAAAATCTTAAGTTTAAATTATGTTAACATTTGTAACTCTTTGTCTAAAATACCATGCCGGAGAGTGATATATGTTAACATAATTAAAATTAAGAGTTTATAATACCGAAAACTTAATTGAGGGATTTTCTTTAGATTCAAAAAATAGTTGATGGATTTTATCACTAAAAATTATTAATTGTCTCAAAATATTTATGATCACTTATGCTTTGTTTAAAACTTTTATAATCATTCTATAAACTTTAAAACTAATCTATAAATCTTGATGCCTCATGTTATTAATCTTATAACTGGTTTATTAGAATTTATAAATATTTTCATTTTTTTTACAATTGATTAAGAAGGCTTAACTTCGATTTGATAAGTTGTATACAAAAAAGTTGAACATATTATCAAATCAGCAAAACAAAACAATTCCTATTATGGTAATATAGTTTTGCGCTTTTTTTTTTATCTTTGCTATTAAATTTCAGTTAGGAATTAAAGTAATAGAAGGATGAGTCTAACTACCATTATTTTCATTTTTTCAAAATTAGTGCATTTTCTACATATGTGTCTAAAATGAAACAAGACTTTTCATATAAATATGTTTTTCTTGGAAAATATTGGAAGGGGAACAAGCCTTAATGAGATTAGCAAGTCTTAACAACAATATTAAATAAAAGTCACAAACAAAAGAGTTCCTTAAAACACACAGATCATTCCTTAACAAGCATTACTTTTTTTCCTTAAAGAAGCATTACCTAAAACCAAGCCAAGACTACAAAGAACTTACGCAGTACATCTCCACCTCTGTTGTCATCGCTGCCACCACTTCCATCACAGCCAGTGCCGTCTCCTCCGGCGTCATCATCACTACCACCGCTTCCATCCTCTGACGTCATCGACCATATCTCATTGTCCACCGATTCCATGTTACACTTAATCTCCTTTTGCTTCCTCAAGGTCTCTCCAATCTTCTCGTAAATAACACTTTTCTTCTATGGGCAGTCAGTTGGTCTGTGCTAAATTCCAAGACATCTTAACTAATTTCTTAGTGGAGTTTTCGTAACTCAACTAAAGCTTCTCCCTTCTCAACCTCAACGCACGAACCAAAGCTTCTTTCTTGGACATCGATCAGCGGCACGTCATCACCATTCCCCGGGGTGCCGTCAGCATAGGTTGATCTTGGGTAGCAAAAGGCCCAAGGTTCTCTCTGGTGCTGAACGTACGCCTTGCGGCGTAATGAACCAAAGGAAAACGAAGAGACTTGGAAGCAAAAGCTCTAAACATTTTTACTGATATGATTTTCGACCCTTTGTCACCCTCTATATATATATAAGAAAACTTGCTGGTATATAGATAAAGAATACTAATAAAAAAAGGATTTTTTCATGGAGAGAGTATAGTATATCAACGTGGCTCTGAAATAGCTATCGACGGTTGTTAGAAAATAGATATCCATCAACGGTATTGATCAAAAAACGTTTCCCATATATCAATAGCTAATAAGTAATAACTCAAAGTTTGTATGACAAATGTTGCTTAAAGATGGATATGATAGTTTTTTCTGCTTTTCCAAATGACATGTATAGAAATAAGTCTCATGGGCCATACAACAATATCCATCACTTAATTAACTGAAGCTGGAACATAGAGATTGGCCACAGATCTAACAGTAGTATTTGTCAAGTCTCTGAATCGATCTTGCATTTAACAAGAAGATAGAGCAATATCACACGAGAACTGAGATCATTTGTCAAAGAACTTATACTGAAAAGCTTCAATCAAAATACGGGAATAAAAACTAATTGACGCAAATGTGTTGATTTACTTGAACGTTCCCCATTCCATTAATATTAATAGTAGACCATGTGGAAAATTCACACACTTTCAACTAGAACTAGCAATTTTATTTGTTAAATTTGATTCGATTTGTTATTTCTCTCGATTTGATCCGAAAACTTTCGAATCAAACCAAATATTAAAAATGAATAACCGTTAAAATCAAAACAAAGCGGATATCGCTCTGATCCGAAAATATACAAATACATGTATATCTTGACCATATTTAAAATTTTAGATGTATAAAATTATATAATTATTATTCTAACACATGATTTCTTATCAATTCTATTCACATTATTAATTATATAAAATATTACATAAACAGAAGAGAAATTTTTTATGACAATTATAATTTCTTTCTTAAGTTTTGTGTTATTATAGTTGTTAATTTAAGCTTTAATTTTTTTACAAAATATGTAAAGTCACTACTTCTTTTAATTCTTATTTTATATATCATGTAAAAATATATTTTACAAAACAAGTTTGTATCAAAATTTTAAGATTATTTGTATTAATCAAAACATATGAGATATCCGTAAGTATTAGTATATATCCGCAAATATCTATTTACTTTTCGGAACGGATATCCGTATTTTTCCGAAGCAAAACAAATTCCAAAATTATATATCTGTTATAGAGAATAAGAACACAAGTTAACAAAACGTTTTCTTTGTTTTATTAATCTTCCTTTGCTTTCTTTAAACTTTCTTTCTTGAGATCTCCTTACACGTTTTGATCTCTATATATATGCAATAGAAACTACTTAATTTTTCCTATTACAAGTTAATCTAGGAACCTTTATCTTTATCCTAAATCTATTAGTTATTCACCTTATCTTTAGAATAACTTGTTTCCTAAGTTATCTCTTGAAGCTTATCCTTCTTTTGGATACTATTTCAGATTTTTGTTCGAATTGGATATTACTCAATATTTAATAAATAAAATAAATAAATTACTGTCTTTTAGATGTAACTCACCTTTAAGCCTTATTTAGTTACTAGTTATGGGTCCGTGCATTACATAAATTTTATTTGATGCTTTAATATTTATAAAATATATAAAAATAAGAATTCATGTTATAGTTTGAGGATGTGTTTTGCATATGCTGTATGAGATTTATTTTAGAAATTAAGAATTTGTTTTTCTAAAAAGTTCCGGTTAGTATTCAACACAAATTTTATTTGATGTTTTAATTTTAAAAAGAACATAAAATATAAATTAATTTTTTATATGTTGTGTGAAATATTTCAAAATTTAAAATTTGTTTACACATATAAATTGTTGTTAATATTTGTAATTTAATAATCATTGCAGATAAGTGAATCATTTTTAACTATATACTTAAGGCTAGAGAAAATACTCATACCTAAAAGTTTAAACCAAGTCTAACTCAAATTAAGAATTACAGTAAAATAAAAAAATAAAAATTAAATAAGATCAATCAAGTTAATGACAATATCATACGCATATCATACACTTGTTATATACCAATTCAATGTTTGTTTTATTTGACGTTAAATCTATAATTCTTATTGTTTAAATATATTCTGATGTTTATTGGTCATTTTAGTGAAATTTTTACTGTCGCTGTAAGATTTTTTTAACTTTTTATGAATTTATGACCATCAATATTTTTTGGTTACGTGGTTTTGAATTTTTAATTATTCAACCATAGACATAATTTTATCATCAATTTTATCATGTAATTAGTGATAATAAAACCATTAATACATGTATCTTATAGCCACAAAAAATTATGTATATGTTGAAGACTCTAAATAACGATTGTGTGAATAACTTTTTATAATAAAACATAATGTTTTAACTATAGTTTTTATGAAGACAAAAACTATAATTTTCTGATGATAAAATCCTAAAATAAATAAATAAATTATTTTATCATATATTGTAATAAAGTTAAAGAAGACGATCTTAGAGGTAATTAAGAAGTTCTTCTAATTTCATTTTAACTATATAATTTCATTTTAACTATATGACATTTAATATCATATATATCATTTGGAATTTTTATATAACTTATTAAATTTAATTTCATCCCTTTAATATTAAACCCTAAACTATAAATTCTGATGTTATACAATTTTTATGTAGTGTTAAAAATGATATTTAAGTTATAGTATTTCAAAAAATTTCTTTAGGTTTTTTCCAGTTTTTGATTTTATAACTTTTCCTATGTGTACTTAATTTATAGTTATTTTCAAATTACTTTTTGTACGAGTTTATATATTTCCAACTAACAATAAGACCGTTTTATTAAAATTTTCTGTAATTAAATAATTTTTTGAATTCATATTAATGATATATTTCCATAATTTACATTTAAATTTGTGTGTGACCATCAATATTTTTAACTTTTTTTTTAATTTAAACAATTTGTAAAATTAATATCTTCAAAATTATTTTTTATTTTCTTACTATATATATGTGTAATCAAAAGATATTTTAATAAATGTTATAATATTAATGTAATAGTAATTTTTCTTTTTTAAATCCTAAATAAAATATATTTACAAAAAGCTGTAATAGTAATTTTCCATTTTTAAATCCTAAATAAAATATATTTACAAAACCAACATTTCTAAATGATTTTTTTAGCAAAATTCGTTTTTGTCATTATCTAAATAATTATATATATATATATATATAAATTATGAGATAATTTAACAGATGTCATAATCTTAAATATATAATTGTCATGTGTCACAATCTTGTCAGGGCCGACGTGGGGTAAAGCCGATGAAAAATTGGCCTTGGTCCGCAAATTTTTTTAGAAAAAGTTACATGTATACATGCCTCAAAAAATAAAAAAATTTAGGCTCCAATCCGTCAAAAAAATATTTATGTGAGATCGTTAAGATATCGTCTTAAGCCCATAATTCTAGAACCGACCCTGAATCTTGTTAATTAATAATTTTGAAGAAACAAGCTTTATATAATATGATTAGGATATGTTTATCTAAACTAAATTCAATCAGAATCATGTTTTCGATCGGGTTAAATTTTTGGGTTTGTTTGTTTTTGTCCTGGTCTGAGCGTGACAAACTTTTCTCTCTCCCATATTGATATATGTATTACTTAATATATATTCCTAGGAAGTGCATGTAGGAATGGTACGCACACAAAATGTTGTAGAAATTTATTAAAAAGTTATGATCATGCAGGAACGTATTAAACACCTGGCTGGTGTATGGTAGAAACTAGAAACTATAACTTCCCTATCATAGAAGTTAACTTAAATTAAAATAAATAATTAGTATTAAAATAAATTTTATTTATGAAGATAGAACTATAAGAAATAAGGTACGTATACATAAATGTTGTAAGAATTTATTATGAAGTTATCATTGATGCAGGAACGTATTAAACAGCTGGATGTTGTATGGTAAAAACCATAACTTCTTTATCAAAAATTCAAGTCAACTGAAGTTAAAGTAAGCAATTAGAATTAAAATAAATTTTACTTGTAAAGACAGACAAGAAATAACTTTATATCTGACTTTATTATCTACTAGATCCTTTTTCCGGGCTACGCCCGGGTTATGTTGTATGAAAAACTCGGTTATTGTGTCATATATCTTTGTAAGAAAGATTTCTGGAAGAAAATATTTGGAGACCCGAGATGATAATATTTTGTAGCAGGTGTTGTTGATAACTGCGAAAACTGTGTAGCGAAAGAACTCCAATTTAATATTTTGTAGCAGGTGTTGTTGATAACTGCGAAAACTGTGTAGCGAAAGAACTCCAATTTAAAATATATGAGGTAGAAATTAATGTTTGATGGTTGTAGATCGTTTTAAATAAAATAAATTGGCGGAAATGATAGAGCAGCTATGAAATAGAAGCCTCAGTGAAATAATGTTCAGAAGGAGATGAGAGTTATCATAATTGTTAAGAAAAAATTATAAAAGTTTCAGAAAATAGGAAAATGTAAATCATGGAGAAATATGTGGTATTCTCGACGTAGAGGATGTAAATGGAATGAGATTGTTTTGAGCTAGAACCTGAAAATTAATTAAAATAAGTTAGTGACCATTTTGTAGTAATAGAAATCTGTTTATCTATTTCATAATATATGTATAAAAACCTAGAGGTAAGAATATATCCATCATCAGGGTAGCATTCTAGCTTCAAATTTTTGGTGCTATCAGCTAGAACACTGTCCATAAAAATGTATTTTTTTAGGTAAATTGTTATTTAAAATTCATTGTTTGAGTCTGAGTATAAATTTTCACTTACTTCATGGGGAGGTAGCCAGTTGAAGATCTCTTTGTAGATTATGTTTTTCACTTTCCGAGGGTGTGAATCTTGGGCTTTAACGATTTTTAGTTCTGCTTTGCTTGTCAAGCGTGAGAGAGCCACATATATTGACCATGGGCGAAGACCGGATTAGGTAGATATAAGAGAACTTCTTTCAAACTTTGACTCTGACTTTTGTTGATTGTCATTGTGTAACACAATCTGATGGGGAATTATCGCCGACGCAGAGCGAATGGTAGCTTTGTTTCATCATGCAATAAAACTATCCTAGGAATCAAGACTTCTTTTCCAATGTGTGAGCCAGTTATTATCTCCGCCTTTAATACTCAGTTGCCTATGTTGGTTAGGATCATACGGGTACCATTACATAATCCTTTTTTTTGGTTTATGTTTCGCAGAAGCATTACTGGGGCCCCAACTTTAAGAGTGAGTTTATCAGAAGGCAATCCTGAGTATTCCAAGGAATTAAGATACTGAATCGCGTATAACACATCGTTTTTATCTGACTGAGTATCCGAGATCTCAAAGCTATCGTAGCTGTAGTAGTCTTTTGACTCACCGTTTGTTTTGGAGATTGTATATGCATTGATCTCATCGACAGACTCATTTCGGGGTGTGAGTATAGCCTTATCAGTGTAGGAGCTTTGAGAGGCCTTCATTTTGTTGAGTTCTCCACAGGCGGCGTTGACAACTTGTTTTAAAGGGTCATCTTCAGCCGGTTGAACCAAGGAGTTGTCTACAGTTATCATTTGTTCATGGTAACCCTCATCAGCAGCTTCTTTTGACTGTGGACGACCTTCCCCGACCTTTAGAAACCACTCAGAGAACTCTTTCTCGTCTTGATTGACACGCATATTTCTTTTTAAAGAGAATTTGTGGCAGCTTTCCCATTGTTATGAGTGGCTGATCGAAGCTGAGACAGTATCAGCTCTACTCCCTTGTGGTATTACTGGTAAGATTTGTCTGAAGTCACCACCTAACAAAACTGTCTTACCACCAATAGACTGGACCACCCAAAACAGTGGGCCATGTGATGGGCCTCAAGACTATTAAGGCTCATATATCCAAAAATCTAGCTGATTCGTTCCACTAATCAAAGATTTCAAAGACAAAAAGATCTTTTTAACTACATTTTGTTACATAGTAACTAAAGACGCAGAACCTTGTTGTGTTTGAACACATCATTAACGGCGAAAAGCATTGCCTTCAGCTTCATTTCCATGCTGTGAATAATAGCTTCTGCGACGCACACTTTCTTCTATCGTCGAGCTTCCACCTTTCTCAACTGCATACACACTTTTATTAGCGTCGTCCAAAAAGCTTTCCCCAGGACAGATTTTTTTCTTGTTAGCTTCCACTGCATCAGTTTCATTTGCTTTCTTCAATCTTCTCCATCTTTGCTCCTCATGCACCTCTGCATCATTTGCTTAAATTTAACAGCTCTCTCCTCCTCTGATAGTTTAGAACCACCACCATTCCGACTCCTGTTCTGGTATCCATTCTCCCTCGAGGGGGGTTTGTCATTGTCTAAATCGTTTTAAAAGCCATGTTTTGGTTAATGGGCCTGTTGTAGGCTTCTTGAGATACTTCTGTACAAAATTAATTTAATTTGGATCTGGTTTAGCTTGGTTAACACATTTCTGCAAGGGTTTTATAGTCTTATTGATTTATTACCAAAAAATTATATTTTGAAGAAAAATGTAAATATACTAACATATATATTATACACATTATACAAAGCTTCACTGTTCTAAATTTAAGTAATTGGTCGAATTTTATTCTTTCCCTCGAGAATACTTCAGCTTCAATGCTTATGTGTGTGTATGTTGCAGTGCTTGACAGTATGGTAAGGTAATCTTCTGTGTAGAGATCATCAAACAAAATGTTTGCTCCCTTGGAGTTCACACTTCTGGTGATGGTGCTGAATAAGCTGACTTCTAAGATAGCATTCTTCAATCTGCACAAAAAAGAGAGAGACATTGTTTAGACTTTGACAACTGAATATAATAAAGAGTTAGATTCTATGTTATAAGTTTCATACATGTGATGAATGTGTATTAAGCAGTGCAACTCCACTGTCTTCAACTGATGCCTTTTCACTACTGCTTACTTTAGCTAGTTCCGACATCAACGTCTCCATCTCTTGTGTCTGCAAAATGCACCAAGGAAGTTGTTTCAGTTTCAGAAATTTTTCATGCTGTGTATTGTGATAAGCACATTGATAGTATTTTGCTAACCTTAGGCACAAAATTTCCAATGTTTTGCACAATGCCTTCCATAAACTTCGAGGCAACATCAAGTGTTTCTGCTAACTCTTTATACTCAACCTGTTTTTGAGAAACAAAGATTCAAGTTTTTAGTGAGTGAGAAGGGATACTTTCTTCCTAGTTAATCTAAAACCACAATACATACTTTGATATCAGCATCAAAAGGGAGCCACAATGAAGCATTCAATAAAGTTTCAGATGTTTCTGATACTGAAGTTAAGTATTCTTCTTCAAGAAGAGTTATCCATTGTTCCAAATAAGGAATCTGCAGAGAGTTTTAAACAGTTTAGTCACAAACCAAACATTTGTTGATGTAAAAAAGTATTGTCTCCAATCTAACTTACTTGAGACTCCACAATCTCCTTAAGAGCTTTTACTCTCAATAGTCTTTGAAGTTATATGTGTTTCTTCTGTACAGAGACTGAGAGCTCTGACATTTTCAAATCAAGGGAATAAAACATCCTCTGCAAGAAAGTTAATTCACAATTAAAGACTTTTGCTAGTTCTGACATAAACTAAACTCACTTCTGACACTGATGTAAATGTCAAATTCATAACGAACTATCTACAAATAGGAAAACACATTGTTTGAAAGTCTTGAGATTCATAAACTGACCTCGGCTTGAGCTTTCTGAGCTTGAGTTTTGACCTGAGCACTTGCATTTGCGAATCTCCATTGCAGGTAACGGTTATGAAGCAGTTTCATACAGTGTGCATCCGCTTGTTGTCCTAAAAATTTCTTCTGTTACTTTGTATCTACTTGACTCTTTGAGTTAGGTGCCACCAGAGGCATCAACGAACCTTTAACCGACAATGAAGCTCTAACATCATCGCAAGATGAACTCAAGGATCGGCGAAGAGGTGAGGAGGCGGGAGTGTTAAAGAGCTTTGCGTGATCTGAGCCGTTGGATTTATTATCTCCTTCAGCGTCGGTGGATACAGATAAGCGGAGAAGCCTAGCCGCGGCTGAAGAGGTAAGCAAACGCTGTTGGTTCACGGAGGAGGTAACATCGTCGTCAGAGAAGTGTCGAGACGGTGCCCGTTCTCTTTCAACGTCTTGGATCGATTCTGCTTTATGTCTTGTTGAAGAGGAAACGGCGAGTCTACACTACGCGCCGACTCGGAAGATCGGTGATTTAGAAGAAGACGAAGCAAATATGTCGTTTAGGTTAAATTGAGTGACGTGGAAGTTTGGTGGCTTGTGATAAGCTGATTATTTTTACATACGTGGACAGTCCCAGAGCTCTAGAATAAGCCCTTTTAATATAGTATAGATTGTTATTATTGCAGACACACACACACACACATATATATATATATATATACAGATTAGAAAGATCTACTTTTTTATACAATTGCATATAATAAGAAACTTAAAGTTTAGCATGATTAAAACATTATAATCTATTAGTTTACACTTAGCATTATTTTTGTAAAGATCTACTTTCTTGCCAACTATTTTTTATAAAGTAGTTGGCAATTGGGATAAATGTTATATTATGGGATCAACCTTGCAGCAAAATACTAACTATTGACAGAAAAAAATGAATGCACTGTTGTTTGCTAAAGCCAATTTATCATAAAGTATGTCTTTATTGTACCTTTTGTATTTTTTTTGTCAATACTTTTTTTGTCTTTTACAAATTTACAATTACCTCGTTCTTGTTACTTCCCTTTTATTTAATGTATATTATGTGTAACATAATTTTCAAGCAATTCTTTCACAAATGATATGCTACAGCCCACACAAATATCTATTTGAAGTCCATTTTTTTGGTTGAAGGTGGTACAACAAAAAGTGAGTGTAGCCGTCTTTCTTTATAAGACTACATGCAATGACCATGTTGAAAAATTAATTCAACCGTTGAAAAGCCACAATGAACCTGTTGAATAATAGAAAAACATATGTGGATTAAATATTGTTGAATTCTTTCAACATGTTGAAAGAAGAAAAGTGAGGCATGCCATTATAGCTTTTGTCAATTCTCAGCCACACAAATTAAAAAAGGTGTCGATATTGTATTTTTTTTTGCTTGAAAAACAAAAAATCTAATTGGTACAAGTGTCACCATATTACTAACTATTCAGATTTCTTAGATTTTTATTCTCATCCGAATTTCAGAAATCAATTATCTTATATTAAATAATACATTTAATAAAAATAACTATATCTAAATTCATAACTTTTCATAATCTATAAATAGAGGTTTGGTTCATTAGATTTGGACATAAAAAAAATCTGTTTTTGACTACAATATTGCTATTATTCTCTTTTTTTTTGGGGTAAAAAAAGGATCAAAATAATAACCATTTTAATACTAAAAACTCCATAAATTATTCTTCAAATTATCCAAATTCCAACAATTTTGACAACAATATTGCTATTGTTTTTTTTTTTAGTTTTCTGCGTGTGATTTAAGAGTTTTTTTGTTTGAATTGAGTCAATTGTATCATTAAGTTTTATGTTTTTGTTTGTTTTTTTATAAGTTTGTATCGTGTATTTGAATTTTCATAATGTAATTTTTTTAATAATATTTATTTTAGTCTTATTTTTTGAATAATTATTTACGAACATAAATTAAAAATAAAATAAACTAAAAATTATTAAATATTTATGTTATTTAATTTTTAAGTTAATTACAATCGAGATTATTATTAATATATAGTTATTAAACTGAAAATGAATTAAAAATAGCTAGTGGGGTAGGGTGTTGAACTTTATTAAACAAAACTATTGTAGAGATTAAAAATGTAATGGGTGTTGAATAATTAGGTGGAAGAGAGAGAATGTGATGTGTTGTATTAAAAAGAAAAAAGTAGGGTGTTGAAAAATTTGACCATTGTAGATAGTCTAACTGACAGTACAAGGACATTTACGAATTCCCCAAAATTTTGAGTAGTTAATTTTAGAGAGATTAACATTGTAGATCACTTTATGACTTGATTTGTCACTATAAATCACTTTGTTATACTAAGACACTTTTTCTATGGTTGAATACGAAATTACCCCTAAAAAATCAAGTGACCTTATTTCTCTCAGAAAAAGAAGCCGCCGTTGTGTGATCTTCATCTCTTCTCTCTCTGTTTGTTTTTTCTTTCTTTTTTTT
This sequence comes from Eruca vesicaria subsp. sativa, assembly GCA_932364175.1. Taxonomy (NCBI): domain Eukaryota; kingdom Viridiplantae; phylum Streptophyta; class Magnoliopsida; order Brassicales; family Brassicaceae; genus Eruca; species Eruca vesicaria. The sequence continues at coordinate 32,151 of CAKOAT010160822.1, read as the reverse complement.
TTCTTTCTCTTTTCTCTCTTTGTAAGCATCTCTCTCTTTTTTTTTCTTCTAGGAATTAACCTTTATCTGTGAAAAGAGATGACTATAATCATGGAGGAGAAACTGATTTCCGATGGGAGAACTTTGAATTTCTGAAAAATTTCCTTACAAAAAATACAAAGAATGCATACCAAGTGCTCGATAAATTGCCTGATACTATTGAAGATGTTTATTCATTGACCTCTTTATCAAATCTTTTGATAGCTAAAATTGTGCTTCAAATTTTGCATTTACTTCTGAACACATAGCTAGAAGCTCCTATTCTAAACACACTCTCTCGACAAAAAAAAACCATTGAATAAAAAAATTCAACAACTTTATCCAAAGAAAATGGAGTACATATGTACAATGAGAGGAACAAGTACATATGGACAGTTTCATATTGTGTACAACCTTGTATTTATTGTCTTTGTGTACAAGTGTACAACCCACAAAATTATGTACAACCCGCAAACTACTTAGCATCTATAGAAATCACAACATCCATATAATCGTTGAAAAATCTTGTGAATTTTAAAATAGAATAACAGACTTAAGATTTGTGCCTTGAATTCCCCAAAAATATGGATAAAGTTCACACCTTTGAATGAGGCACATCAATTTTGAGAACCATGAATCCTCATTCAATGCGTACATTCTCGAATGACCATCCCATAACGGCTAATCAAATTTTGGTTATGTGTTTGTGTGTGCAGTTAATTATAAAGCCAATGATGAAGCTTGGACTAGACAAGCCAGATGTGTTGGGCGAAAGGGATGATGAGATAGATGACATGAGAGTGAAGTATATGGTGGGGCTTATTAACGGGGTGGTTGCGATGATTGCGGACCGGTGGCGATGAAGTTGATGGAGTTGGCCACGACATGGAAGAGGAGCAATATATACATTGAGTCACAAAAACATACATGTACACCTTACTTACGATGTAACAATACCACTTAGATATGTACAAAATGTATTACACATGGATTGTACAAATTTATTACATACATACTTAGTTATGTATATGTGGATACTATATTTATTTGTACATATAGATATTCGAAGTATATGTACATTTGTGTAAATATGTACACGAGTAAATTGTACATAATGTCATTGTATGGTTTCGTTATATTTACAAAATTTTCATGTGTACACATGTAAATGTTTACAAAATTGTCATGTGTATACTAAGTTGCAGTTGTACACATGTACATGTTTCCACTATCTTTCTTCAATCTTCATACACTCTCTCTAACTCATTTCTTAACACTCAAAGCTTATCATATACTTCTTTTAGTGACTTCTATATTCTAGACTCTATTTTTTTCAACTCCCTCTGAAATACATAAAACTTACCAACATTCCAAAAAAAAATAGAAACTTTGTACAAATTAGTAAAATTTCTAGAAAAGATTGCAACTTTTTGGCAAGTTAATATTTTTGGGATCAGGAAGAGGTGAGGAGTTTAGTCAACATCTTCTTCATTTTTTTTATGTTTCTTTTCACAAAAAATAGACTAGAGTTAATATCACAAACAAAGTAACTTCTTCGATGGAAATTACAGACACCGCTCCTGTTAATAACCAATCCGAAGAATGAAAGGGGAAGATGAAATTTAAGGGATTTGATGGTGGTGGAAATATCACAAGTCAGAATCATTATCACAAGCAAAGCGACTCCTACAATAGCACTATCAACCACCTTTGAATGGAGTACGAAGAGTAGAAAACATAGAAGAAGGTTATGGAGTAAGAAGAGTAGAAAACAGAGGAGAATATCTGGGATAAGTGGTTGACGGCATATGAAAAGAAAGTCCCGTAGAAAGAGAAACCTAGAAAAAAATAAAATTTTAATTGTTTTATAAGAAGAAGGGTGGAATTAAAATTTCATGTTGTTTTTTTTTTGGTAACAAAGGAAATTTAGACAAAAGTGTTCTAGTATAAAGAAGTGACTCATTATGACATTAGTAACTACAAAAGTGACTCTCAAAGTAATATTCTCTTAATTTTACCTACTTTTTGTAGAAAGACATTTACGAGTTTTTTTCTTTAGTCTTGTCCTCTCTTCTTACTCTTTTGTAGTTAATAATATAACATTTTAAGTGACTCTTACATAGGGGTGTCAAAATTGTTCAAATGGGTCAACCCAACCCATAACCCAAATGAGTTGACTGTTAATGGGTCATGGGTCAACCCAAACCATTTTAATAAATATGTTGGGTTGACCTATGACCCATTAAATTATATGGGTCAAATGGGTTAATGGTTGACCCATCAACCCAACATCTTTGTCCAAATTTAAAATGGACAATTTTAAATGTGCTTTTTGCGGAGCCTAATTAATATAAATAGTGTAAAACATGATTTTAGGAGGCGGAAAAACATGATTTTACTATTTTGGCGGAAAAATATGATTTAACTAATTTGCGGGAATATATGATTTTGCGGTTTTGGCGGGAAAACGTAATTTTGCGGTTTTGGCAGAAAAACATAATTTTGCGGTTTTGGCGGAAAAACGTGATTTTGCGGTTTTGGCGAGAAAACGTGATTTTGTGGTTTTGGCGGGAAAACTCTAACTTTGCGGTTTTGGCGGGAAAATGTGATTTTGCAGTTTTGGCGGGAAAACGTGGTTTTGCGGTTTTGGCGGGAAAACGTGATTTTGCAGTTTTAGCGAAAAACGTAATTTTACGGTTTTGGTAGAAAACATAATTTTGTAGTTTTGGTGGGAAAACGTGATTTTGCGGTTTTGGCGGGAAAAATCTAATTTTGCAGTTTTGACGGGAAAACGTGATTTTGCGGTTTTGGCGAGAAAACGTGATTTTGCGGTTTTGGCGGGAAAACGTGATTTTGTAGTTTTGGCGGAAAAATGTGGTTTTGCGGGTTTGGCGGGAAAACGTGATTTTACGGTTTTGGCGAGAAAACGTGATGGGTCAGTCCAACTGGACAACTTTGATTTGGAGTTAATGGGTTTGTTTTTAATTTTTGATTTTAATTAAAAACTAAATGGGTGAGGTTGACCCAACCCGATAGACCCATTAACTTGTTAACCCATTAACCTGTTAACCCATTAACTTGTTAACCCATTAACCCGTTAACCCATTAACCTATTGGATCAAAAATAAATAGTTCATTTGGGTTAATGAGTCAATTTGGGTTGGGTCAACCCATGGGTCATGACCCATTTTGACACCTCTACTCTTACCTATCAAAGCTCGGATGTGGTACTTGGTAAAATTCCCAACAATTTATTTAAAGGTATGAATATAATTATAAGCGTTGGGGAAGATCCATGTGGTGGATGAAAGTTTGTATGGATACCACAGTAAAACAACTTGAGCAAATTTCCAAAAAACTAACTTGCTTTATTAAGAATCACTTAAACAATCTCCCAGAATCTTGGGTCATTATCTTCTAATACGGCTTCCTTGTATTTAGCTCCATGTGTAACACACTCACTAGCTTGTGTGACACATCAGCCTCACGCTCAAAAATCTTGAGCCATCTTGTGTGTGAAACAACCTCCTGTCTGCGTAACACACCAATCATCATGCTCAGAACCTGAGCTTACATTCTTCCCCTTTTTATCTTAATGTGACATCTCAAGCACCTGTCACAAATCATACACACCAAAGTACCAAAACATCCAAGCATTTGCATAGAGACAACCAAAATGAAACACATTTCAAAAGCATTCATTGATAAGGTCTGGATCATCCAAAGTTACACATGCGAAAGGTCATTTCTTCCTAGATAATTCATCGACATCGAAACATGAAAAGTGAAACACATGCAAAGTCTCAACAGTCACAACTAATATCTAGAAATCCTATTACTCGTCCTCCTCATCATCGCTATCAATGATGTGCACTGGTTCCTCTCCAACATATTCTCCCCCTACTTGAGTGCATCATTAGATAAAACAATCCTTTGAAATAGAAATAAAAGTTCAAAGGACTTACTTCGACTGCGAAGCTAGATAGCAAAAAGATCATTGATAGCCTTCTGTAGATCGTCGGCCAGACTAGGCGTTTTACGAACTCCCCCTATTCCTCTGCCAGCTTTAACATCTTTGACAAGAGCAGTGGGATGACCCGTGAGTTCTTCATCTAGTTCACGCCGTGGAAAAATCCGCTGAAAGTGTAGGAGCTGATGAATGAGTGAAGGAAACCCGATTCTTCTCTTAGTGTCGTCAGCAGAATAAGACATATCCATCAGCTGTTCATATGATATAATGCCAAAGTCAGCTCTCTTGTTGAGATGAAGGGCATAGAGAAACCTCAGACGGTCCGGATGCATGCATGTGTAGTTCATGGTAGGCATCCAATTTGTACAACACGTCTTGTACAGAACCTGATTGACAGCCGTGAAATATTTTGAACTCATACCTTCCCACCTTTGATGATGACCCTCAGTAAGGAAAGTAACCACAGTATCTAGATTCTCGGAGTACATGTCATAGGATGGATCACCTGGACTTAGCGCACACATGAGATCGATAATGCTAGGAGACACTTCATACATTGCTCCACGAACATATACAGCAACACCACCACAGATAGTTCTTGCATCTTCAAGGGTTGCCATAAATTCCCAAACAAGATCTGGAACATACGGTTCAACATCGATGGTTGTATAGATCATTTCTGAATTTACCACCACATCTTTCACAGTTTGTAGCTTCTGAACGTCTAGAGGAAGAAACTGAGAATCTACGAACTTCTTGTTGGAGAACTTCAAGTATTGTTGATAGGCGGCTTCTGTTGCAAATCGGGAGTTATACGGCTCAGAAGGGGGTTCGAACCACTCCGGTTCTTCCAGAACCATTTTTGCGAATATCCGTTGGCCCTCCTCATACCTTTGTTCTTTGTTCGTTGGACTTAGGCATTCTAAGCTTCTGTAACCCATTACTCTAAGTGATATCACTCAAATGTTTAACCCTAAGGAGTGAATTACTCTCTCAAATAAGAGGTTCAATCGTAGTACTTAGGGATCGAATCCACAGAGAGCAGAAGCACACAATAGACTATAGAAATCAAAGTTAAGCTAGGTAAACAATTTATAAAACAGTAAATAAAAGCAATGTGAACAAAGTAGTTGTTCGATTGGTTGAGTTTATAAACAACAAAGAGAAATAGCTAGACCTAGGGATTTATCAATCAAGAGATTCGAAACAACAATTCAAGATGCTAACAGCTTATAGATTCATTCTAGAACTCGATTTTAATAAGTAAGTAATCCATCTATCAATGCAATTACTAATCAGATGTCTAAGTCCTTGTTCCACCTTTCGCATGCAAACAAGAAGTGAGTATCGATCGATACTATGGCCTGAGTATCGATCGATATTACCTCAGACAAGCATTAACGACCTAATCGATTATGTTCAACTATATTCCTAGACCAAATTCTCATCTGCGCCTAAGTATCTAATCCAGCAGGATTCGGGTTCCGTTAATTGACTGCACTTTCGTGCATCTCAATTGTCCTATGATTCTAGGTTCAAGCAATCAGTCACACTATCGTGGTATCCTAATAACTCCAGATCCTAGTATTACAAATAACCCTGTTGTAGAGATCTATAGATATTCTAGCAATCCTAATTGATATTCAGTTTGACATTAAGCTCGTGAAATCCCTAAACCTAACAAGATGAACTACTCAAACATGATATAAGAAACACAAATCGTAGTCTGAATAATAATAGAATAAGAAAATAAAGATAATTCCAATGGAGTTCCAAGAGGACTCTGAAGGAGTTCCCCTCTTCTCTCCTCACTAAGAACAATGAAACAAAGATGAAAAGAAAGCATTGTGTAAAGCGTAGCCGTCAACAATGGCTTGCAAATAACATAAATAGGGTTTCTGGTCGTCCACGGGCATTCTAGTAATTTAGGTTTCTCCTGGGCTTCAATTGGTCACGAAATATACTCGGCCCGCATTCTGGCATCCATATCGATCGATATGAAGGGTTTCTCATCGATCGATATACATTACTCTTCTCGACAGCCTTCTCTTACGAGGCAGACTGAACACTCTTCAGTAACACGGGCATAAATTCTGATCTAACCGTTGGATTGACCCCAAACCGGTGGCATTGGAACGCTAACTCAAAGCTATATCTTGTGTCAAAAGATCAGCTAAATCGCACCATGGGAAGGTCTCCATCCATATCTAAACATCTGACGTGTCTGCGCAGTTCTGCACTTAAAGGCTTCAAAAGACACCAAAATCACCATATTTCTCCCAGACGTACCTGAACCTGTAAATACTCTAAATAGACTCTATATTGTAGTAAATATACGTAAAAAACATATCAATACCATGACCAAAAGTGGGTCAAAATCATGGTATATCACTAAGCAAGACACATTTGTCATGGTGATGAGATCTCATGGTCTAACAAAACAAGCCTATTCTAAGAGTCAACTTTTATTATGATACTACACTCTGAGCTGAAATCTATATATATGCTCTTAACTACTGTTCCAACGAGATAGCAGGTTCAAGTATACTTCACCATATGTCAAGGTAACCATCAAAAAAACACGAATAGAAATCAATATAGTAACCCCGATCTGTAGCTATTTCTCAGCCGAGTAGCTGTCACAAATGAATTCACCTAGAAGAAAGAACAAGATCCCAGCTCACAAGTTTATCACAATCACACACTTCTGAAACCACTAGTCATGTCAATATGTCCACTTCTGCAACTACAGTGGATCTTTTTGGATATATAATTTTATGTTTTTTTTGTTTTTGTTTTTTTTTAAACTTCAGAAATATATTTCAGTTCCTGCCTGATCAAAATAGTGATCACGACAGACTCAGAGTATGGTGATACCCAGGGGCGGATCTAGAATTGTAATTAATTGGGGGCATATAATCTTTTCACTATATTTTCTAATAAGATTGAGGGAACTGTTATGGATTACCCCTTAGTTGCTTAAAGAAAATGAAGAATTAGACGGGGTCACATGACACCGTACGTCTCTTACTACATCCGCCCCTGGTGATACCCCGATCCGAAATGAGTGTTTATCACTTCAGGTCTTTGTAGGAATCTTCTTCTACTTCTTGATTTCACTCCTTCAGAGACCAAGGTCTCTGCCTAATCAAAGCAGTGATCGTCACCAGAAAACAAAGTGCTGTGACACCCTGATCCAGAACGAGTACTTATCCTTTTAGGCTTTTCTCCTCCTTTGATAATAGGAGTTAATTGTGTTACATACTTTATTAGGTGTGTTACACAGGACACGACCAATGTTTTCTCCATCCACTCCAGACAGTGATCAGCCCTCAGTTTCAAAATGTGTTTGCATCATGATCCAAAGTGAGTGTCATTCACTATGAGACAGTGTGATTGTGACAACTTATAAGACGGTTTCATGACTTCAACTAGACAAACTGTTACTATAAGGTTTTGAGAGAGAAGGTACCTTTGACACACGCGATTTCTACATGGACCTACCTTCTTGTCAGAACAGCTTACCTCATTACTGAAGATCAACAATTCCAAGAGCTTTTCGAAGACCCAAAAAGCTATTAAAATCAAGAGACTTTGTAAAAACATCAGAAAGTTGATTCTAAAAAGAAACATGTTCAATGACCACAAGTTTTAACTCAACCAACTCACGAACAAAGTGGTGTCTAAGATCAACATGCTTAGTATGAGAGTGTTGCATAAGATTTTTAGACAGATTTATGGCACTCATGTTATCACAGTGAACTACTAGGGGTCAGAATTAATACCATAGACTACCAGCATTTTTCCCATCCAGAGAAGCTGAATACAGCAACTCCCTAAGGTAATGTACTCAGCCTCAGCAGTTGAAAGAGAGACACAGTTTTGCTTCTTGTTGTGCCAAGACACCATGTTGTTACCAAGAAAGAAACAACCACCAGAAGTGCTTCTCCGATCATCAACGCAACCTGCCCAATCTACATCACAATACCCTGCAAGATTCACATTAGTTTCACATGTGTAATGGAGCCCAAAATCTAGTGTCCCTTTTACATATTTGATGATACGTTTTACCTCTTTTAGGTGTGAATCTTTAGGTGCTGCCTGGTATCGAGCACAGATTTTGACACTTAGATATAGGTCTGGTAGACTGGCAGTGAGATAGAGGAGACTACCTATCATTGCTCTTTAGAGTTTCTCATCTACCTTTTGACCTACCTCATCACGAGAGAGCTTTGTTGTGGTGCTCATAGGAGTCCTGTCAGTCTTGCTGGTTTGCATCCCAAATCTTTTCACCAGATTCTTAGCATAGGTACTTTGTTAGACAAATATTCCATTCTCCACTTGCCTTATTTGCAGACCAAGAAAGTAGTTGAGCTCTCCCACCATACTCATCTCAAATTCTTTTGTCACAGTCTTCACAAATTCATCTACCAATGCCTTTGAGGTGCTTCCAAAGATGATATCGTCTACATACACTTGCACAACAAGCAGATTGCCTTCTTCATGTTGAGTGAACAACGTTTTACTCCTCTGTTGAAACCTGCCGAGATCAAGAACTGTGCTAGTCTTTCATACCACGCCCTTGGGGCCTGTTTCAGGCCATAGAGTGCTCTTTTTAGACGGTACACATGGTCTAGGAAATGTGGATCCTCAAAGCCTTTTGGTTAAGCTACATAGATTTCATCTTGTAATAGTCCATTGAGAAAAGCGCTCTTAACATCCATCTGATACATCTTGATTCTGAGTTTGCATGCAATGGCAAATAGAAGTCTGATTAACTCAAGGCGAGCTACTGGTGAAAAAGTCTCATCAAAGTCCACTCCTTCAATTTGTGAATAGTCTTGACCAACTAGCCTTGACTTGTTCCTAATTGGATTACCATTCTCATCAGTCTTTATCTTGTATATCTACTTGGTTCCAACCACGTTTACACCCTCTGGTCTAGGAACTAGATCCCACACTTGAAGTCTCACAAACTGCTCCATTTCCTCGTGCATTGAGGCTGTCCAAAACTCGTCATCTAAAGCTTCTTGCAGGTTTTTCGGTTCGGTTTGTGAGATAAAGCAGTCTTCCTTAACAATTTCAGCCATGAGACATGCGAGTTTGACCATCTCCTTAAAGTCATTTTGCTTTTTCCTTGTGATTCTTGGATCCAGCAAACCACCAATGACCTCATCTGAAGAATGATTCTTGTGTACCTTAACCGGCTCTTGTGATGTCCCTTCTTGTGGATCAGTTTCTTCTGATGTATCAACTACCATGTTCTCTTCTTCATTGTTGAGTTGTGAAACACACACATTTCGCTGTGTTACACCATTTTGATGAAAACCAACTCTGTCATCAAACACTACATTCACCTTCTCATCGATTGTCTTGGTCCTTGAGTTGTAAACTCTATATGCTGAACTTTTTGTTGAGTAGCCAAGAAACATTCCCACATCACTCTTTGAATCAAACTTTCCCAGATGATCTTTGTCGTTTAGAATGTAGCAGAAACAACCAAATACATGACAATAGCCGAGATTTGGTGTTTTCCCTCTGAGTATCTCATAAGGTGTTGTCTTGGTCTTAGGCTTCACATAAACTCTGTTGATGATGTAGCATGCTGTGTTGATGGCTTCAGCCCAATACCCTGATGGAACATGATTCCCCGCTAGCATGGCTCTTGCCATCTCCTGCAGTGTTCTATTCTTGCGTTACGACTCCATTTTGCTAAGGTGTTTGTGGTGCTGCATACTGGTGTTGAATACCTTGATCTTGACAGAACATGTCATATTGTTCATTCTGAAACTCTCCTCCATGGTCACTTCTAATCTTGATGATCCAACCTCTCTCTTGTTTAATTTGAAGTGCTAAGATCCTGAAGCTCTCGATCGCATCTGACTTATTTCTCAAGAATCTCACTCATGTAAACCTGGAAAAATCATCAACTAAAACAAAAATATACCACTTTCCAGCAATACTTTCAGGTGTAATACGTCCCATGAGGTCCATATAAATAAGCTCTAGAATGGATTTAGAGTGAATTTGAGATACCTGTTTGTGTTGAACTTTAACTTGTTTACCTTGACAGCAAGCACCACACACTGTGTCAGAGTGATTTTCAAGGTTGGGTACACCTCGGACTACTTCAGCTTGCACCAGTATTGAGAGGCCATTGGTGTTCATGTGCCCAAGTTTATTGTGCCATAAGTCGATTTTTGAGTCCCTTACTGACAAGCATTTGCTCGGTGGTTTCCAGAAGTAACAGTTGTTGTTTGATTGGAATCCACACATAACGAGATTCCCCTAAGGATCTTGACACTTTATGTTGTTGAAGATGACTTGCAACCCCCCATCACAAAGCTGACTGATGCTTATGAGATTAGATTTAAGTTCTTCTACAAAGTAGACATTCCTGAGTCCTGGAAGATCAGTTCTTTCCATATAGCCAACCCCACGGATTCTTCCTTCTCCACCATCACCAAATATTACTCTTCATTCTTTGACAGGTTTCATAACTTTCAAGAACTTCTCATTTCCTTTCATATACCTTGAGCAACCATTATCAAAGTACCACGGTATCTCAACAACAGTGTGTTCTTCTGTGGAAGTGAAAGCAACCTTGGCAAGACTTGGAACTTCATTAACATCCTCTTCAACATACTCTTCAATTATGGCCATATTGCACACAATTTCTTTTTCTGGTTTCTGGATATAGGCTTTTGTCTCACTTACTTTAGCAGATGTTGGTGCTCTATTTCTGAAGTTAGGATACAGATCTGTTTTGGCAATCCACACATATCCAATCCGGCTTGGTTCGATGTAGCTATTGTGAAGAGACCATGCTCGTTGGTACTGAACTCTTCGAAAGTAGCAGTAAGCAACCCTATGTCTTTGTTTGCCACATAAATGACAGCCATTGCGTCTAGATGGTACTTGTTTTCTCATAGTTTTCTCAGCAGATTTCTGGTGTACCACTCCTCTCTCTACCTCAGCATGAGTTTCCAGTGCTCCACTTCTGACAAACCTGACATCTGTGGCATCTTTGCTACTTGGATTCTGCATACCTTAATAGCCTAACCATAGGAAATTTTTGGATTCTGTCCGAGTGAGAGTATATGATCCAGAGTATCTGATCCATTGTTAAGCATCCTCATCTTCTTGTAATTGTCACTCAGTTCTCTTTGCACCAAATGACTCTTATCCAGTTCTTCATTTAGTAGCACCATGGCTTGATCATACTTAGTCTCCAAATTCTTCAAGGAGTGAGCTTGATCAATGATGGTCTTTTCTAGTAGTTGGACATCAACATTCTTCTCACTTTGAGAGATACCACCGGCAGTCTTACCTTCAGTGTTGGATTTTTCAAGCTCCAGAATATTGACTTGTTCCTTGAGCATTGCTTTGTCCTTGATCAACTGCAAGTTTTCAAGACTTAGCTCTGTAAACTTGTCAAAAAGACTCTTAAACTCTGTCTTTAGATCCAAATTCTTCTTCTTGTCTTCATGATCTGAATCTGAATCTGAACTTGAACAAATGTCTTGACTCTTGAGTATCATCTTGTTCCACATGAGCCACGAAATTAAGCATGAAATCTTCATCATCACTCTCACTTTCTGACTCGGTATCACTAAAAGATAAAAGTGCTTTGTCTTTCTTTAGGTTGTTAGGACACTCACTCCTTGTATGTCCATAGCCTTTACACTCGATACACTTAAGCTCCTTTCTCTTGGCTAGAGGGCATTCATTCTGAAAGTGTCCAAATCCTTCACACTCATGACACTTCAGATCTTTCTTACGATTATCTCTTCCAACTTCATTTCCGTTTTGTTTTGCAGATGAGCGATCTCCTTCTCTCCCTTGAAACCGGTTGTTGTTGCGGTAGTTTCCCTTTTCACTCTTTTGATCATCTTTTTGAAGTTCTTAGCCATGAGACTCATATTCTCTTCGATACGCTTCATTCTGTCCTCTTATTTGGTTTCTGCTGTGAAGGCAATTCCTTTCTGTCCCTTGGTGGTTTCTTCACTTTGTTCCAGATCATGTACCTTCAGAATTCCAGTCAACTGATCAAACTTCATCTCGTACGTAGTCACAGCAATCTTAAGCACCGCATTGTATGCTTCAAACCTAGGAGGAAGACATCGCAAAATTTCTTCACAAGTTTCTTCTCATTATATTTTTTGCCGAGAACTAAAGCTTCATTCGCTATTGAGCTGATCTTGGAGATGAAACTTCCAATTGACTCATCATCCTCCATTCTCAGGTTCTCGAATCTTGAGGCAAGATGATCGATTTGGTCCTTCTCACACTAGTGTTCCCTTCAAAGTGATTGATTAGAGTATCCCAAGCTTCTTTAGCAGATTCACACCCTTGGATGATTTTAAACTGATCGAGATCAACAGCAGAGAAGATGGTAGTGAGCGCCTTTGAGTTAAATTTTGAAGCACCTTTATCAGAGTCAGTCCATCTTTCTTTTGGCATGGGTGCTACAGACTTGTCTTCCATCACCATCGTAGGTGCAGTCCACCCCTGTTCAACCGCAGTCCAAGCAACCTCATCAATAGCTCGTATGATGTGCCGCATTCTCGCCTTCCAGTGTCTTAAGTTTCCTTCGACAAGCATGATTGGTTTTTGCAAAGCCACCAGTTCTTTCATGGTCTCCATGATTGTCGCAGGATCTTAACCTGTAAGTAGACGAACACGTCCACAGAGGTGACCCGCTCTGATACCAAATGAAAGTTTGTATGGATACCACAATAGAACAACTTGAGCAATTTCCAAGAAAACTAACTTGCTTTATTAAGAATCACTTAAACAATCTCACTAGATCTGTTTAATCCGATTTACTTTACGTCACAGCTTGACTAGAGACGGACCAATTCTTAATCTACCCAAATCACAAAGGTCGAGACAAGCCTCACCAATTGCTAACACCAGAATCGCAGCTTAGACTCTATAGCTGATAACAATAAAATCCCCAAAATCCGTAACCTAACTAATGAACTCTATCACCAATATATACTAACTCGTATCCTATTGTGATAAGTAGAGATCCTCCCAATATCTTCTTGTTTGTTGGCTAACAAACCTCCTAGAATCTTGGGTCATTATCTTCTAATACGGCTTCCTTGTATTTAGCTCCATGTGTAACACACTCACTAGCTTGTGTGACACATCAGCCTCACGCTCAAAACTCTTGAGCCATCTTGTGTGTGACACAACCTCCTGTCTGCGTAACGCACCAATCATCATGCTCAGAACCTGAGCTTACAGTGGATACGGATGTCAGACGAAATATATAAATATACAGAGCTACCAATTTGCGGGATTCACAGATGGCTCCTTTGGCTAAAATCTCAGCCAATGACCCTCTTCAACCCGAGCTCAAATCTCTCTCCACCTCCATGTTTTAAGAATTTTTTTTATATTAAAATTAAGGTCTGAAGTCCATCTCATTTTGTTTGGTCTAAGCCAGAAGCCCAGTTATATTTTTCTTCTTTCGGCCTAAATTCATTTTAGTTCTCGTAAAATGGGCTTAAACATTCAATTATAGTATCAACTTCTTTTTTTATATGGAAAATCGCATAAAAAACCTCCAAGATGGGAACTAAATATCTTTATCTGCAGAATCTGTATTCTACTATGTTTAGAATACATTATACATATTTGAAATCAGATTCTGCATGTTTTAGATTAATCGTAATGTGTAGAATCCATTGATGTTAGATTAATAGTAATGTGTAGATTTCAATTTCTACAGATTTTAAATTTTTATTAATATGTAGATTCTGATTTCAAATTTTTTTTTGATTATTATTATTTATGTAGAATACGTTTTCTAAACATATTAGATTTCATGAAAAAGTAGATATGATATTCTTTCCAATTCTACTTTCTTTAGAAAAAAATATGAAAGTATAATTTAAACATTTTTTGAACTGAAAAAAAAATACCACTAAGTTTACGTATTTTGTCACTAGTTATAATTTTAGAAAAAAAAATTGTTCATAAAACTATTTATTTGAATTATTTTCAAAAATATTAAAGGGTATTAAAGGTAAAAATGGTACAAAATAAAAATTAGCCGAATTTGACATACAGTAGTTACCATTTTTTGGTCTAAAAAAACTATTTTCTTCTTTTTTTTTCTTTTTATAATTGTTAATTTTTGAGAATTCCTATTTATTTTTTTTGTCCACATTTTCATTATTTTGGAGTTGAGTACAATAGCTAATAAGGCCAAATGATTACATAAGGTTGATTCCTTTGAACCCACTCACTTTTCCTACAGAATCGCTGTTTACGAATATGGATCATTTGTTCTGGAGAGTAATTCCGAAGATGGAAGATCATCAATTTGCTTGGATATTGTGGTACATCTGAAAATGGCGAAATGGTAAATGCTTTAGCAATTTGGATGTTGATCCGAAAGAGACACTTTCTCTGGCTGAGACAGAGTCCACTCTATGGAAGGAGGCTCAACTCAAAATAATTCCGGACACGAATCAACCAGAGAGTGGAATCACTTTACCGACCATTCCTGGGCGCTGGTGTTTTATTGATGCTTCATGGAAGGATAAGGATGAGTTCGATGGACAGGGTTGGTATAGTACTCTCGAAGGTTTTGAAGGTTTAATGGGAGCACGAAATGTCAGGGCAAGTCTTTCACCTCTACATTCGGAGATGGAAGCACTTATATGGGCAATGGAAAGTATGAGGAATTTACGTCAATATTGTGTTACATTTGCAACAGATTGTTCTCAATTGGTGAAGATGGTTTCGGAACCAGATGAATGGCCAGCTTTTGCAAGCTATTTGGAGGATATTACGACGCTTCGAAGGAGTTTCAACAGCTCAACAATCATCCATGTCTCAAGAACTTTGAATTCAAGGGCGGACAGTCTAGCACGTAGTGCAAGGAAACAATCGTCTTTCGTTGTTCACATGGATACCGAGCTGCCCGCTTGGTTTACAGAGTCTAGATGAGTCTGTTTTTGTTTTTGATGTCAAAAAAAAAAAAAAAAAGATTACATAAGGTTGATTTGTGGACCTGATCTTTTTTGCTAACCGATCAGCAGACTGAATAAATGATCTACGCACATGTTGAAAAGGAGAAATTATTTTGATTGGACAGATCCATGATGTCCTGGATAATAGCTGCTGCCGGATTCAAAATCTCCTTCCTTGTTTTGTTTCTGAAACTCCCTCCTAGTGCTTTGTATAATTCCAAACAGTCGCCTATTACCACAACATCTTTGTACCCTAGTCTTGTTGATAGCGCAGCTATTTCTTCTGCCTCCCGTAGGGCTGAGACTTAATATCTGCTATCCGCTATCCGATCCGAGATCCGCTCCGATCCGCTTCCATCCACTCCAAAAAAACGTATTCCGGAGGGTCCGGAACCGGAACTGAATCCGGATATCCGGACTAAAAATTTACTATCTGGATATGGATCTGGGCGACTAAATATTTTAAAATATAATTATATTTATATATAAGTATACTATATATATAGAAAGACTGAAATGGTAATTATTTTATATTTATATATAACAAAGGAAAAATTGATAAAAAAAAGAGATAACAAAGGAAAAGAACATTAGTTTCCATAAATATATTGGTAATATTTATGGAAACAACAGTGTTAGGTAGAAACTTGACGGGCAAGTCTAATCCTTTTGTATTAATGAAGGCTTCATTAAGGGTTTCTTACCTATTCAGTAATTTATAGTCATGTCTCTAATTCTGAACCGGCTCTCGAAGCTATGTCTTGGGAAATCTCGAAGATCAAGTCTTCCTCTACTTCTCTCTAACGGATTCTCATATTCCTCGAGGAAAAAGCAAACCCCTCCCTGTTTTGTCGTCTCAGCTGAACTTTGTGAACCTTATGAAGCATGTCTCGGAAAACTCGTCATTTCAAAGGTTCATAATGACATGATTAATCTGGAAAAGAAGGTACGTCTGGAGTTGCTTTATAATGATATTTTTGATGAAGTGGTAACCATCTGTGCATCTAAGAGCATGTACATCAGAGGATCAACCCAAAGTGAACACGCTTCCCAAAAAAATATATATATTAAAATAGTCTGATTTTGGTGAACCGCGTCGCGCGAGCTCTCTGCGATGACCCGTTGTCATCACTGTTTCATGGGCCCCACACCACGTGGCAACTCACGGTTGGTTCCTTTATTTAAAAAAAAAAATAAACGAAATAATAATAATAATAATAAAAAAAAACACAAGTTGAACTCCCCTCCTCATTAATGTGCTTTCTCTACCGGATGGGTAGCTACTTTGAATAGCGATGACGGAATCCTGCGTCTCCAAGATGTCCTACACCCATATGCATCGTATACAGATCCAAAAAGCATCCCTCTGCCTCCTCTTGTGACTCTTCCACGTTGCCAAACCCAAATCGTCACTAACGTGTCAATGTCCACCTCTTCTCCAGAGGATGAAAACTGTGTTGTTTCTGTCAAGTTCTTGGGACCTCAGCTCAGTTTTTGCAGACCAGATCATAGTAAACCCGCGTGGATCAATGTCAGGATCGATAACTCATGCTTCTTCTCTTCTCGTGTTATGTTTTCCAAGAAAGAGGGCATGTTTCACATTGTAGGATCTGGAGGCCACCTCATGGGGTCATGGGATCTCCAGAATCACAGACACAAGATTATTCAGAGGTTGCGCTTTAAAAACATTCCCGAGTTAACCAAGACCACAAAAGAGCTTATGGATTCGTGCTGCACGTACGAGCATTTGGTGGAGTCAGTAACCACGGGAGAAACTTTCGTGGTTAAGCAGTACAAGAAGACAGTCGAGTTCGATGATGAAGGTGTTGCCAAAACTAGAACAGAATATTTAATGGTGTTCAAACTAGACGGTGAAGGCAACGCGGTTCACACTGAAGACATAGGACATCTTGTCATTTTCCTCTCAATGTCTGAACCTTTTTGTCTCCGGGCTACTTCTTTTCCTGACCTGCTCCCGAACAGCGTTGAAAGCTTGGATTATTGAGAAAATGTAACTGTCGAACTGGCTGACTACTTAGTTATTAGAGGTTTTCGTCCATTCTTGGCCCCTTACCTTATTCCACCACAAAATATAGATTAGTAAATGTTTGTAATAGAGTCAGTTGGTGTTACCACTCATTTGGTGTCATAGATCATAGCTTAACAATCATATTCACTTCTCGATCGTCTTTCTTCTCATGCTAGTGTGGTTTTCATATCGTTTTATATATATATATATATATATATATATATATATATATATATATATATATATATATATATATCATAGTTGCATTGCAATTCTGTTTTCAGAATCTTACAGCTAGTCCATAAAATTTGTATGCAACAAAACTCAAATACAAAAACCTTTAAAATCCTTGAAAGAAAAGGTTGAACCATGTTTTGCTACAATTTTACTTCCTTTTGCTGGCTTGGAACCTAACTAAATGAACATCATCCATTTGGAGGATTCCCCATTTGTCAATCTATAAGTAGAACTAGTAAATACTATATTCCACCACAAAATATAAACTAATAAGCGTTTGCAATTGAGTCTCTTCTCCTTTGATTCTTGACAATTAAATCCAACTACCTTTCAAAAATAGGATTCGGTTCTTGAGATCAGTTGCATCAAAATGAAATTATTAGACATTAACTTATCCCATGATTTTAGATAAATTTGCTTATTTGATATGTTTTAATAATTTTATATATAATAAAAATGAATTTATATTCATAATATTATATTTTTAAAAATTAAGTTAATTCTTTTAATATTAGACTGTTATCTCGAAAATATATTTTTCTACTACAAAATTTAAGTAAATTTACAGATTGATTTGTAACTTATTCGTAATTTAGATAACTTTTCTTATTTGTCATGTTTGTGATAGTTTTATATATATATTTTTCTATGACAAAACGAATTGATTTTAATATTATTATATCTATTGTTACACTATTATTTTCAGATGACAAAAACATATATATGAATTATCTTATTTTCAAAAATTTTTTTTGATAAACATATTATATTAATTATTTTCAGTTATCTAAGATAATAACATACTAATCTAATATTATTTTATACATTTCATTTTTTAATTATATTATAAATTGTATATAAATGTCATTAAGGGTAAAAAAAATATTAACTTCTCTAACTTTTATTGTGAGAGCTTCTTTGCAAAAAATCACTTCGCATAATATAGTATATATATATAATTTTATATTATTTTATAACTTTCTTTTTTATTTTTTCGTAATATAAAAGAGACTTTCCTGATATTATTACAATATTCTATAAGATATCTTATTTTTTAAATATGCATTTATGTGGATAATTATCCTATTAATTTATAATCAATTGACTAATATAATAACATATAAATTTATATCACTAAGATAAAATTCATTTTTAATTAATTTACTTGATTTTTACCCGCACATTCGTGCGGATATTTTATTTTGCATGCAAAATTTTGATGTTATTATAATTTTTTTTAAATATGTAATTTTCATTTCAGTGGTATTTATTGTATAACACTCTTTTGTTTAAATAATATAGACATATTATTTTAGTGAATTGTATACATAGTAGCATCTATCATATTCTTTTATTAAATTTTATACATATAGAATATTTTTTGGAAGTTCGGATCTTAAATTTTTTTTTGTAATTAAATTAAGATATCAAAATATAAGACTACTTTAAATTTTACAGCATTAGTTTGTTTTCAGTGTTACATTTCTAGAAGTTATTCTTTATTCTCTATGATTTTATCTTGTGAAAAATTTGAAATATATTCAAAGCTTGAATATTTATTTTTAAAACTATATATTTTGTCAAAAACAATTTGGAAAATTACACAACTATTTTTAAATTGGAATATTATGACTTTTTAATTTTTTTACTACATAAACACATTATATTTTAAATTAATTATTAGAATTTAATAATTGTACAATAACATATTATTAAACAGTATATGAACTAAAGGTTAGTTATAAACTATTATATTTTGTTTATTTTTAAACAAAATACTATTGAGAATTTCAAATAAAATAAAATAAATATGTAGTTGTAGATATAAAAGTTTAAGATATGTTAATTTTATATAGTTTATGAATTTAACACACCTTAATGATGAGTGATAATTTATTTAAGTGAAAATATTTTAAAATGAAAATAGATCAAATTTACCTATTTATAACTTTGTCATGTTTATAACTTATAGACCTTGTATGTTAATATAATAAAAAATATAAGAGAAAATATAAAAAAGTATATAATATTTATTTTCTTGTTTTATAATAAAGTTTTAATTAAAATTTATTTATAATATTATATTGATAATTATGTAATTAATTATGTATTAATTTAATAAAATTATTTAAAGATATTTTAGAATTTTGTTAGATTCTTTGTCAACAGAATTTGTTACAATTAAACATGAAATTCAAATTTATAGGTTGTTAACTATTAATCTAAATAATAAAGTATGTCATATTAACTAAATCTTTAGTGGTCCAAGTATAACTTGTTATCAATATATAAAAATAACTCTAAATTAATAAGTTAGAAATTAGTATTTTTTTGTAATATATTTCTGAGATTTTAAAATAAATAGAAAGATAATATGTAGTTGTAGTCTTAGATATAAATGATTAACCTATGTTAATAATTTTATTTTTGTATAAAAATATTATAGTGTACGAATTTTAACACATATTCAAGATGAGTTATATTTATTTAAATGAAATTATTTTAAAAGGTCAATTTACCTATTTAATATAATTTTGTTTTATTTAATTCATATAGCACTTCTATTTTAATATATTACAGAATATAATTATAAACTTTATAAAAGTAGGATATATTTTTATTTTTTTTGTTTTATAATAAATATTTAATTACACAATTAATTAATGTGTGATTTTATAAAAATATTTAAATGATTAATACGATTTTGTTGGATTCTTTATCAACATATTTTGTTATAAATAAAATATAAAATTCAAATTTTTAGTTGGTTTATTATTCATTTAACTAATGAAATATGTCATATTAACTAATTCTTTATATGGTCCTAGTATGACTTGTTAAAAGTAGATAAAAAATATAACTATGTTTTAATAGATTAAACTAGATCTCGACCTGCACTACCGTGTATGTTTTCTTTCTATTTCTAGTTTATAAAAAAATTATCAATAAATAATAATATATTTACTTATCAATTCTCGTAAGGTACTAAAATAATAGATGTTAAAGTATCATTTTCAAACACAACTTGAAAATATAAATTATCATTAACAAATATTTATCTATAGTATATCTAGATAAATGTTAAAATGTTTTTTATGCAAATTTCAGAAACTAAAACTCTATATTAAAGAAGATTATATATTAGATTATTTCAGATTTTAATTTATGTATAAAAATCAACAATATATTAGTAAGTAATAACAATCCATGAGAATATAAATTAAAACATATAAAATAAATTACTATATCTATACTATATTAAAAGGGGAATACTCTCCCCTCTCAGCTATGCCACGTCCTCAAATTTAATAGACCAATAGGATTTGAAGAAACGGCCACGTCAACGAGACCTTAGGATTTTGAGTGGGCTTCGTTACCATTTAATTTTGTTTGGTTCTTCACCGTTTGGGCTTCAAATGTTTCTGTATAGTCCATATGAGAAGT
>CAKOAT010160711.1:25213-66139 GCA_932364175.1 Eruca vesicaria subsp. sativa | reverse complement strand
CCAATACACTTTGTTCTTATTCATTCTCCATTGTTCTTTGTATTCAGATCAAGGATCATCTTTGTAAACTCTTTTATTACCAAACATCAATATAAACAACGTATTCATTCTCTAAGTTCTTAAGGGATTCAGCCCACGATTGTCTTCTCCCCAATCCTAACCTAACCTCAATTAGAAAGTGAGTTTTATCCCTCACATTCCCCCTAATTCTCAGCTGCTTTTCTATAACTTCTCTTGCATTAGATGCATCTACTAGATTCAACAGAAAAGATAGCAACTTATCATGTCTTCACTCTTATCTTACCGGTTGTTCAATGATCGAGACTGTAGTCATGCCTATCAGTTAATTTTTCTGGTGCAAAACCATTTCTTGCCAGCCAAGAAAGAACGGTAACAAGAGCAGTTGCTTTTGTGCTGAGAAAATGAGAGAAGCTCCCCATTTTCCTTTAGAAGAGTTTCCAAGTCCAAGCTATTATAAACCGCGGTAAGTCGTCTTTATAGCAACAACATAAACTGTATCTTTGCTGCTGATCAAAGCTTTGACAAGAAACACCCCCATTCATATTGTGAAACTCTGGAGAATCTGACTCTGATAACATAACCAGAGTTCTCAACTAGGATCTTATTAGCCTCCATAACATACATATAGCCTAAGCTCACACCATTCCCAAGAACTCTCTGCAAGACTAGTCGAACTGATATTACGCAATCCAAAGGTCAGAGAGACAAAAACTCTGCAAGCTTGTAATAACTCCTATGTCAGAGTACATACTAGTTGATGCATGTAATGCAGTAGAAGTTATAGACAAGCAGCTGAGAATTAGAGGAAACATTAAGGTTTTCTGTTTTTACTGAAAGTTTTTTTTGTCCCATGATATTGACTACATTAAGGTTTTCTATTTTTTTTTTGTTTTTTTTCAGTCACTGAGTCTGTGAAATCGGAGAAGAAGCTGATTCTGAAGGATGTACTAGAGTTAGCTGATACATATTGCCTGAAACAGGCAGAGGTAGGAAACATACATATAACTCTTTAAAGCTTTTTTTTCTCAACTGCAACTACTTTATATCTCTTTTTGTCTTTTCACCAGGGTGATATTAAGGTATTTAAGCTCTATCCTTTGCTCTAACTTCTGAGGTTTGGACAAATGAGGACATCACAGCAAGAAATTTTACAATTCAAGGAAGAAATAGTTTCATTTGCTTCAGATACCATAAGCACCGTCGTGTACCCAGCAGTTAGTGGTCTCAACAAACAAGGCCATGCTTACATATACAGCCTCCTTTCTGAGTGTTATTGACGTTTGGAAGAATCATCATTGGTGCAACATCCTTCAAGCAAGAATGCAGTAGGTTTTCATAGAGGATTCACTCAAGGGTCTTAGATACACTTGAAAGTAGACCTATGAGCACTCTAGAGTATACCTCCAAAAGGTATAAAACAGGGGTATCATAGAAAATTTAATCGTTTTCTTATTTTGTGTGTAAAAACCTTAAAACGGAAGAAAATATTAAAATTCTAAACATTTTGAGCCCAAAATTGAAATAATTTTAAACAAAATGAAAAGATATTCAGCCAACCGCTCTTCACTCGTACTTTCCCCCATTATAAAACTAGCCTACCAACACTTCACAAGAACCGTTGAACGAGGCTCTCATTTGTATTATACTGACATGCTAAAAGTACCACAACATTATCCTTATGTAGTTGTTTAATCTCCTTAATGAAGCTCGCATCAGAGCTTGCCAACAATACTATATATGGCGGCTTTAGTTTCACTTTTGAGAAAAATTTTCTTTTTTACGAGCATATGTCGCTAAAAATTGTTTCCATCTGTAACAGGAAAAACAATATTTTAGTAATTTTATTGATAAAGGAAACTTATAAAATTAGTAACATCTTAAATAGAGTTTGTACCTCCTTGTCCAACAGCATTACGGCAAACTACTTGGTTACTCACGGTTTTCCTTTATGGGAAATGTGTAAAATGAATTCAGCTATAATATCTCCAGCAGACAAAAAACCAGGGTTTAAGCCGGAGTAACAATCAAGGTCACCATAAATGTAAATATTTCTTAAGAAATAGGAGTCATCACAACAGTGTAATGCACTACGAGCCATATTTGCAAAGTTATCGAAATAATAATTCGTAAGAAACCTACATGTGTCAAGATCTAAGTAGATCGTGACACCATAGTCACTATGGAGGGCAGACAAAAAGTTCTTTCAGCTCTATTGCTAGATTCATCTATCTACAATAAACAACATTGTAAAAGTTAATAAATTAATAGATAAAAACCACAAAAAAAACTCTACCTGAAAACTCAACAACAGAATAAGCAAATATTCAGTTAGGTAATTTCCGACCCACTAAAACAAATAATCTAATAAAAACTTATGTAATAATTTCTTTCTATGGTTTTGTTCACAAGTTTTGTAATCTTGATTTGAATAAATTAAACTTTACTCCAAAGAAAATAACAAATATTTGACTATTATTCAAGCTTTTCAAGCAAAGAAGTTAAATTCCATACAGTAATTAAATTGTAATTTAGATATATACTACTTCTAGTTGTAAAACTCACCACTCAACTTTCTCTAATGTCTTCAATATCTAATCCACTACCTAAAAGTTTATGAAATTTGATATACACATCAACATCATTAGCTATGACATTCCAATCCATTTATGGTTTAGATTAAAATTGGAAAATTACCAACTGATTATTTTTAACAATATATTAAAGTGACATTCGAGAAATCATGTTGAAAAGAAAATTTACAATACTTCATTAAATTTCAAAATTTTATCAAACAAATCTTTGTAAATCATTGTTTTGTATAATTAACTAATCAGTAAAGTAGTTCACGAGAAGTTATGAACAGTTATTTTAATAAATTTTAAAAAATAAAAAATAAAAAATTAAGCAAATTTTGTACATTCTCAAATTCGTTTTCCTAACTAACAATAATGTAATAAACAGGGGTGACATAGAAAATTTAATCCTTTTCTTAATTCATTATAAAAACCTTAAAACGGTATTAAACCTATGAAATATTTAAATTTTAAACATTTTGAGCCCAAAGTTGAAATAATTCTAAACAAAATAAAAAGATATTCTACCAACTGCTCTCCCGACTTACTCTCCTCCCTTTATAAAATTAGCCCACCACGACTTCACAAGAAATGCCGATAGTAGGATCCCATCCCATTATACTGACATGCTAAAAACACAACATTATCATCCTTCTGTACTCGTTTAATCGTCTTAACGAAGTGCATCAGAGGTTGCCAGCAACACCGTAAATGGTGGCTTTTAAATTTCACTTTGAGAAAATATCTTTTTTCTAAGAGCATATGTCGCTAAAGACTGTTTACCTTCTAAAACAGAAAAAAATATTTAGTAAAAACAGAAAATAATAATATTTTAGCAATTTAATGAAGAATGAAACTTAAAAAATAATAACATCTTAAACATAATATGTTCTTCCTTTTCCAACAACATTATGTCACACTACTTGTTTACCGATGGTTTTCCTTTCTGGGAAATGCTTAACAATGATTTCAGTTGTAGTATCTAGCAGACAAAGAATAAGAGTTTATGTTGGGTTAACTATCAAGGTCACCATAAATGTAAATTATTCTTAAGAAATAGGAATTATCACAACAGTGTAACCATATTTGCAAAATTATCGAATAGATGATTCGCAAAAAACCATCAAGTTTGAAGATCTAAGTAGAAATTTACGATATTCAATTGGAAGTTACCAGCTGGTTATTTTAAAAAGATATTAAACTGACATTTGAGAAATTGTGTTAAATAGAAATTTACGATATTCAATAAGCTTCAAAAATTTATATTCTCAAAAGGAACTCAAAACAAATCTTTTTAAATTATTGTTATGTAACTATTAATCAGTAAAGTAGTTCATGAGAAGTTGTGAACAATCATTTTAATAAACTTTAAGAAATAAACAATTTAATATTTTTAGAAAATTTAGTACATTCTGAAATTATTTTTCCTAACTACAATTAGTCATGATAATATAGATTTTAAGATTGTTGATGTTTTATATATAAATGTAGGAAATATCATAGAAGTCTATAGCATGGAACAAGTCAAGGAATTTAAGGTGTTTAAGCCAGTCATCAATACCTCTTCAGTCGAACTGATATTAACCAATTCAAAGGTCAGAGAGACAAAAACTCTGCAAGCTTGTAAAAACTCCTCTGTCAGAGTACATACTAGCAGGTTTCTGTTTTTTCACTCACTGAATCTGTGAAAGAGGAGAAGAAGCTGATTGAATCTACTGAAGTTAGCTGATAGATACGGGTATAAAGAGGAGAGTCGCCACGGAAACAAGGAAGGACACGTGTTAACATTTGATTGATCGAAGTAACAGTTTGTTAGAGCCGTTAGAACAGAGTATAAAGAAACAGAGTCATGCAATTTTTAAATACATTCATAAATTGTGTGATTGTGAGTGATTCTTCTTAGATTCGTAAAAATTCTGTCAATTTTCGAGGTTCATTGTTGGAGAGGATTGTTCTTACTCGGAATCTTCTGCATACACTTGAGCTACCGAATCTCTGTGTTTCTTTGTAGCATTGTTTCGGATTCATAGAGGTGAACCTTGTTAACCTCTATCATCTTATCTTAATCCCTGAATGCATTAATAGCTCTGTCTTACCGGAGTTAGGCTTGTCCACCTTAGGTCTGGCTTTCTTGGTGATCACGCCAACTTCTGCAGAGTTATAATAGTCGTCTCTGGCTGCTTGGTGATCCTCTGATGTCTTCTGAAATTTATCCTTTCGGTATCCAACATCTTTTATTGCAGGATTTGGTATCTGGGGCTCACGAAACTTCACAGAATCTAGCTACGGCTCAGTCTTGACCTTTGCACATGCCTGAAAACTTATAGATAGATCGCTTCAGAAACAAGAAGAGGTCAGAACCAGTGCCTAAGTCAGAACCAACACAACGTTCTTCTCCAAGCCTAGTTACACATTCTGGGACTCACTCAACGATAAAATTCAAATTCTATCTACGGCTCAGTCTTCTATTTCCTCTGCTTATCTAAGGAAGCAAATACAAGTTCTGAGAGACAGTTTATCTCGGCGAACACAAAATTGTCTTTTTAAATACACTTGAGTTTCAACGCAATTCTATACGGAAACACGTAAGAAAATGTAAAGAGGGAATACTAATAAATATAAGAATCTTACCATATTTCACCTCTCTCAGTCTACACATCCCTAAATACAAACTTAAAGCAGTGCAGGGGATCAAGGGTTTCAGTTAGACATTTGGTCGAACATCTTCACCGCGTCATCTACTCCTCGTGCAGGGGATCTAGGGTCTCTGCGTAAATTCTCTGTTTATCAAAACAATTTGGTAAACAAGCATATATTATCAGGCACATTCCAACGAAATAGTCATAGATAATACATACCTGATAGTCTGTAATTGCAGAGAGTCACCTTCAGCTGCTGTCTGACTCACTATTGCCGAGATCAATCATCGAATTTAACAGAAGGGATGTGTTGGACTTTGTAATAATCTTTTCCTCCTTGTGACAGTCTCTTCTTCCATCTCTTTCCCATACCATAAC
Organism: Eruca vesicaria subsp. sativa; assembly: GCA_932364175.1. NCBI lineage: Eukaryota > Viridiplantae > Streptophyta > Magnoliopsida > Brassicales > Brassicaceae > Eruca > Eruca vesicaria. Next base: position 60,528 of record CAKOAT010160711.1, on the reverse strand, counting down.
AAGTCAGGTGCTTCAAAGAAGTAATGAATCTCAACCCATCAGGAAGCTCCTTTAACTTTCGACAATCCCAAATATGGAGAGAATGAAGAAGGGGCATGGAGCCGTCTTCTACTATCCACTCTTCCCACTCCTCTAATCCATCAAATAGTAACCTTTGTCGAACAGCTTCACCTCCCTAAATACAGCTTCATTGCGTCATCCACTCCTCGATAACAAGGCAGTAGAAGAAACAGGTAAATCAAACTGCGAAACAATCTTATTGAGAATAGATATAGCTGGATGGCCTAAACGGGAATGCCAATCTGTTAAGGACGTCCTAACTGTAGAAGCAAAAGCGAGAGATGGAGGAGAAGCTGATTGCGATTTGGGCCATTGATAAGTACCACCTTTAGGTTTGCCTTCCAAACGAAGAGCTCCCGTTTGTAAATCCCTGACCTGAAAATATGTTGGTGTAAAAGTAACCTCAACCCCATTAGTCTTACATAGCTGAAAAACGGAGATGAGATTCTTATCAAGAGAAGGAACACATAGAACATTATTAAAGAAAAAAGGTTGAGTGTAAGAAGGAGTGGAGAAAGAACCAGAGTGCGTAATTGGTAATGCTGAGCCATCACCAAGAAGCACATCGTCACCACCAGCATATGGATTATGAGCCGAGAGATTGGCTATGTCAGACGTCATGTGATGCGAAGCACCGGAATCAATCAGCCAAGTTGAAGCATCAGAGAGCATAGCAGCATTCGCACGAGGTCTCCATGACTGGGAAGTGGGAGGTGGTTGCCAAACTTGAGGATTCTGCATTTGTTGCTGAGGTTGATGTGACCATGATGATGTAGCAGCGGCTCCTTTGATCATGCGGAACTCTGGACAGAATCGAGCACTATGGCCTTGCACTCCACACGCTTGACAACGACCAAGGTAGGGTCTTGAAGATCGATTTGTGTTGAAGTTGTTGCTGTAGTGACGATTTTGGTTTGAGTTGTTATTGGAGAAACGATGCTGGTAATTGTTGTTGACAGTGTTGTGGTTGCGATTAGGATTCCGAGGACGAGTGTCAGCAGCATTAGCTACAACTGGAGTAACAGCAGAAGGTTCAACAGATAGTATCATGGCCTCTCTATTGACCAATCGTTCATACAGCTCTGAGTATGGGATAGGAGTATCTCTCCCATGAATAGCATCGATCTCAGGTTTGTAATCTTCACTGAGTCCAGCAAGAATCCGTTCAGTTAGATCCTCATGATCCATCGGTTTGCCTAGAAGAGCAAGGTCATCGGCTTTAGATTTAATTTGACGGAGATATTCGCTGATGGTTTGCGTCCCTTTTACACACCGCTCAATCTGAAGCTTTAGCTGACGGATGTGACCACGAGAAGCATTGCCGAAAGTAGTAGCAAGAGTAGTCCAAACCTCTTTGGTGGTATTAGAGGTCGAAACAACGGACTGAACGGGTAGAGAAATAGACCCTATCATCGAGCTGTAGAGAAGTCGATCTTGGCGGCGCCATGGAGCATAAGCCGGATTTGGAAGGGAGACTCCATCACGTATGATTGTCAACGGCGGAACTGTGTTGGTATCATCAATAAAGTGTTGAAGTTCATGACCTTCAAGCAAGGCTCGAACCTGTCGGCTCCACATCAGATAATTGAGGTTGGTGAGTTTGGTGACACTTGACATGTTGACGGAGAGGAGTGTACTCTGTGGATCTTGTGTATTGAAAATCAAGGTTCGTTCGGCGGTGGAATCAGACATGATTCAATGACCTAGAAAATCAATTGCAGAAAAGGAGAAGAGAAACAGAGAAAAGATGGAGACTTGAAGAAGAGAGAAAAATAAATAAAATAAAAATTGGATCTCAATGCTCTGATACCATATTGAATTGGTATAAATCGATAAATATTATTGACATGAGTGCTCTGTTTTTATACACAGAAACAGAGTATTGTACAAGGAGAGAATATATACTAGTTAATGTACAATATTGACAATAAATGTCGAGGAGAATTATGGGCATAATTGATGTTCCGAATCTTCACTCCATATTCTATCATGTTTCACTTGTAAAAACTCTGTTTACAATTGGTAAAACACATATAATCAGAGACAATCCAACGACATAGTCTAACTAAAGTGTGTAGTTTATGCAAATCCAAAGAAATTGCTGAGAAGTTCATACCTAGATAATACATGACAGTCCGTTATTGCAGAGAGTCTCCTTCGGCTGCTGTCTGACAGAATATTGCCCGAGATCAATCATCGAATTCAACATAAGGGATGTGTTGGACTTTGTAGTAATCTTTTCCTCCTTGCGACAGTTTCTTCTTCCATCCCTTTTCCATACAAAAACAAGTCAGGTTCTTCAAAGAAGTGATGAATCGCAGGCCATCAGGAAGTTCCTTTAACTTTCGACAATTCCAAATCTCGAGAGTATGGAGAAGGGGCATGGAGCCTTCTTCTACTATCCACTCTTCCCACTCCTCTAAACTGTCAATGTATAGATTTGTGTCGGGTCAGATCGACCTATACATGACACCTGTATCGATCGATTTGTCAGCTCGCAGATTCAAGGCATATTTCAACATAAACTCTTCTGAGAATTTTATCTTAAGCCCTAAATGCATTAGTAGCTGTCTTACAGTTCTTAGAAGACTAGCAAATGGACGATATTCCATCTCCATGTCAGGCTTGGGGCTGCAATACTTGTCTCTACCTTAGGTCTAGCTTGCTTGGTGATCACGCAACTGAAATTTAAACTTCTGCAGAACTATATGATCTTGTCAGATTTATCAACACCTTTGCAGGATCTCCCACATCTTTATCTGAGCGTACACGAACACACAGAATCTTTACCGGTCGCTAGCTATCGTCTCTCAGAAACTTGGAAGAACTCAAGCGTGTTAGGCTTGTGGTTTGGCAAAAACTCGTAATACTATCATGTAGGCAAAAGCCACACTTAACCAAGCGTTGCCTGAGCAGGTAGCTGATGGCTGTAGCTATCAAATCCACAAGCTGCAGCTCTTTGGGTGATTTTAGAAGGATGGGAAGAGCTTTTTGAAGGGGCAGATGATGATCATTGGAAGGATGGATGGGAAACACTTCAGGAATTGGAACAATATGTAGTCACAGCTCATCCTTTATATGCTTGTTGGCTGGAGATTTTCAGTAAATACATTTCTTTAGGCATACCTGAAAACTTTCTGCAATGAAAGTAGAGACTGACGACCGGAATCTTGGCCAGGTCTAACCTGTTTCTCGCACTTAAATATTTCTCTTGTTGTTACCCTACGAATGAATCAGATCTCAGTGTTGTTGAATACAAGTTGAAGCAAGAAGGCCTTCCAGAGTTAGAGTCAGAACCATCACAAATTTCATGCACAGTAACCCATCTCTGAGTCTTATTAATGTCGCAGAGGCAAATCTGAGGAGATACTTGGAGAAGCAGCTCGAGTCTTTAGAGGACTCCTTTACTAATAAACTGCTATGTTCTTGTTTTGTGTATATCTTACATTGAGTTTTGATCTGCTGTCCAAGTTCAGACAGATAGAACTGATTATTAGGTCCCTTTGTCTCCATTAGAGGTCAGTTGCAGACGGTTGATAAAGCTTTTATTTTTACTGTAAGGTTGATAAAGTTGGGAGCTTTATAAGGAACATTCTTTACCTTTGTTAGCTTTCCCACCAAGTCAAGTGATGACTAAGAAGACTTCAGTGTAGCCTACTTGTGTAAATGTAGACTACAGACTCAGAGATTTTGTGAATTTGAGTATTTTGATTGATGAGCACTTAGGGTTTGTTCCATGTATGTATCTTTTGCTTTGAGATAGCAACATTGGTTGGCACATGCTTCTTCATCTCTAATTCTTGTTATGGTATTATTAAGGTGTTAGTCAAACTCAAAAGATAAGTGGAGTGAATAATTAAATGGCATACGAGGAAAAATAACAAAACAAGAGGAGAGTTTGTGGCTGTCACTTCTGGGAATCACGTTACGGAAGGATGATGATTATAAGAAACCTTGTGGCAGTTTCACAGGTTGTCTTTCTTTGCTTTATAACTTCTTTTTTCTTCTTCAAATTTGAGATGTTGAGTCATATTTTTGTGAAACCTTACTATGACTAATGGAGGATGACGATGGCTTGTAAGTTTCCTTTTGTTCTAACATGTTAACCAAGCGCTTCCTGACCACAGTTGCCACATCCGAAGGTTTTGATCTCACCTCAAGCCTCAAGGGTCACATATTGATAGCAATGGAAAGGATGATTGATACTTACTTATTGTCCTACCGAAGACGGTTACAATTCACTAGAGCGTTTAAAAAATGTTGTATTAGTGGTGGTCTGATCATGCACTCACAATTTCGAAAAGGAGTGGTGAACATTATAATTCAGTTCTCTCTTTTGTTACCCTACGAAAGAATCAGATCTCTCTGTGCCTCAGTGTGGTTGAAGACAACTTGAAGCAACAAGGCCTTCCAGAGACTGGTTATAGAGTCAGAAAAAATTCAACAGAAGGGATGTGTTGGACTTTGTAATAATCTTTTCCTCCTTTCGACAGTTCCTTCTTCCATCCCTTTTCCATACGCCAAAAGGTCAGACTTTTCAAAGAAGTGATGAATCGCAGGCCATCAGGAAGTTCCTTTAACTTTCGACAATTCCAAATAGCGATAGAATGGAGAAGGGGCATGGAGCCTTCTTCTACTATCCACTCTTCCCACTCCTCTAAACTGTCGATGTATAGTTTCTGCAGTTGAGGAAACCCATCCTTTGAGCAAACTATTCTCTTCCCATATAAAGATCCACTCGTTAAATACATTTTTTTTAGATGAAGCAACTTCTCTAAAACTGGCATCGGATTCTCCTCCATACGACACCCCCTTAGAGATATGGTTGTAAGGCGAGAAGGCAAGTATGAAAATCTAGTACTTGAGTCATCAACAGTGAGATCATTTAAAGACGTAATGAATTGCAGCCCATAAGGAAGCTCCTTTAGTTTCTTGCAATGGTGAATCTCGAGAGTATGAAGAAGAGGCATGGAGCCTTCTTCTATTATCCACTCTTCCCACTCATCTAATCCACTCAACAAGGCCTTCCAGATACTGGTTATCGAGTCAGAACAATCACAACGTTCTTCTCTCCTAGTTATACATTACGGCTCAGTGTTCACTTTCCTCTGTTATCTAGTTGGAAATCCTATCTCGGGAGTTTCAACAAGTCCTGAGACAGTCTTTGTCATGTTTTGGGAACTCTTGTTCCCATGTTTTGTCTCAGGGCTTGTGAAGGCAGACCAGCGTAGTAACCCATCTCTGATTCTGATTAATGCTGCAGAGGCAAGTTTGAGGTGATACTTTGAGAAGCAGCTCGAGTCTTTGGAGCATTCGTTTGGTGAGACCACCACAGAACTGGAAACTCTGAAGAATACAATGTCAAGCCTAAGGAGCAATTCAAAGGAAGTTTATATGATCTGCCATAACATCTATATGATAGTAATCATATTTAAAAGGATTTTGATGACGTTTTCAACGTGTTTAAGTAGTTTTTTACACTTTATTTACGAAACATGGCAGCTTTACCAAAAACACAAAAGACTCGCTTAGTTGTTCATATCGTTAGTCTCTTTTCCTCTGAAGCCAATAAGCATCAACACTCAGATCATATATATAGTAAGATTCTGCAACTTTGGGATTTTTTTACTTAAGAGATGGTTTACATACTAAACCCATTGGCAAGAAGGTCCCATATATAAGCTTCTCTCGACTACAAACACAAAAGTGTCTCTCACCCATAAAATCTCTTGCTCAAACACCAGAGAGGAGGATTCATGAGTTCATAATTCAAATAATATTTTACTGAAAAATTCAACAACTAAGATCAACGATTCCACCTTGGTAGAACAGCTTCACTGCCGCGTCATCCACTCCTTGTGTGCCAGTATGTTTCACTTGTAAACTACATCAAAATCAATTGGTAAAACAACATATTATCAGAGACATTCCAAGGAAATCGTCTTAACTGAAGTGTAGTTTATGCAAATCCAAAAAAGTTGCAGAGAAGTTCATTCCTAGATAATATATATACCTTAGGGATGTGTTGGACTTTGTAATAATCTTTTCCACCTTTGCACAGTCTCTTCTCCCATCCCTTTCCCATACGCCGAAAGGTCAGACTTTTCAAAGAAGTGATGAATCGCAGGCCATCAGGAAGCTCCTTTAAATTTTTGCAACTGTTGATATCGAGAGTATGGAGAAGGGGCATGGAGCCTTCTTCTATTATCCACTCTTCCCACTCATCTAATCCAAAAATTATTAGCTTCTGCAATTGCGGAAACCCACCCCTGGAGCAAACCATTCTCTTCCCACAGGAAAAATCATAATATAAACTAACATCTTTCAAGTGAAGAAACTTCTCTAAAATAGGCATTGGATCCTCTTTCAAAGGACAAGAAGTTAAAGATATGGTTGTAAGGTGAGAAGGCAAGTATCCTTCCGACAATCTCAAATTGAATTCGTCTCTCATGTCATAAATACTCAGATCCTCCAAGTTAGTGAGGAATCGCAGCCCATCAGGAAATTCCTTTAACTTTGGACAAGAGTCAATTTTGAGAGTATGGAGAAGAAGCATAGAGCCTTCTTCTACTACCCACTCTTCCCACTCCACTAATCCATTAATGTATAGCTTCTCCAATTGAGGAAACCCATCTAGCGAGCAAACCATTCTCCTCCCACAAAAAGACTGAGTTTGTAAACTAATTTCTTTCAAGTGAAGCAACTTCTCTAGAATCGGCATTGGATCCCCCTTCAAATCACACCACTTTAGAGATATGGTTGTAAGTTGAGAAGGAAACTGCTGTGCATCAGGTAACTTTGGCATATATATCTCCAACCTCAACTTTTTGAGATGAACAAAATCCCAAACAAATCCTTCTTCATCATCATTCGTAGGAGTATAAAACTTCTCGTTGTTATCTATAGTAAGACTCTCCAAGTGCGAAAGTTTACTTAGAGATGTAGATAGAGTTTCCATTGTATACCTCTCGTCTGTAATAGAGATAGAAAGAGATCTGAGTCGTGTCATACCTTGTAGATCCGTCACTCTCCCATGTTTTGTGGAGAAATTCTTCAACATCTCCAGCTTGACCAGATTTCTCAATTCCAACTTTGTCTTACCATGTAATCTCCTCGGCAACCACAAGAATGTCAATTCTCGCATCTCTTTCAAGATATTGGGCATGTAGAACTCAATCAACTGACCAAATTGGTGTACATCTAGGTTTAAATAGAGAAGCTTCTTCAGATTCCGCATAGAGGAAGGTAGTTGAGTTACATTTGACGCCATTAAACTAAAATATCTCAAGTGGATGAGCTTCCCGATGCTAGAGGGTACCTTCCCTCCGTCAAACATGACCCAAGAGAGATCTAACACTCTCATCAGCTTATGCCTTGTAAAGAATAAACTTGTTGCCATCAGTCTTTTGCTTGCGAGAAACAAGAGAGTTCTATGGCTTGGATTCTTCACCTCTGTGTCGACATTAAATTTAACATCATGCCAATCTACAACAGAAATTCTGCGTGATTTACAAGGAGATTTTGACTTTGCAGTTGATGTGTCTATGGTTTGTACGAAATCCTCTTCTTCAGCTTTTCGCAAACAAACTTCTCTCATCATGTCATGCAACAGGCATTTTTCAAATCTTGAAGTATCAATGTCTCTTTTAGAAATGATCATGTTTCTCTTCACCAATTCTTCTATGTGTCCATCTGCAACTTCTCGAATGCTCCCTCCATCGAAATCCATTGACCTTATAAGTATTCCTTCTGCAGCCCAATAATATGACAGTGTCTCCACATCTATTTCATAATCTTCAGGGAAATGAGCTAAGTAAAGGAAGCAATGCTTCAAATAAGCAGGCAGCTCTTCAAAACTCAGATACAAAACATCGTAAACCTTCATATTGGCATTTCTTTCATCAAAGTCAATCCCTCTAACGTTGTGAGATTTAATATTCTCATGTATCATTTTCCACTGATGCAGTGTGTACTTCTTACGTAACAACCCGCCTAACACCTTAAGAGCCAGTGGGAGACCTCCACAATGTTTAACCATCTCCTTACCTATTTCTTTCATTTCTTCATCAATCTTAAATTCTGCACATCAGTTTACAAGAATGTTAGAAAAGATCATATGTCTTGCAGATATTGTAGTCAATTTTCTATAATTTACTAGAACAGACAAAAGAAATCCAAGTAGGCCGTCTTTGAAAACATACCAGCTGTGTCTTTAATAGGAAGTGCTATCCTTTGAAAAAGATCCCAACTTTCTTCAAAAGTTAGGCATTCTGGTTTGAAGGTGACACATTGTTTATCAGCATGTAATGCCACTTCCTCATTGCGAGAAGTAAGTAAAACCTTCCATCCTGAAATACATTTATGTTTTTGTAATGTTTCATGATCAAATCTTGAGTTTTAAAAAAGACGGTCTAATGTATGTAGATTCACCTTTTTTTGGCAGAAACACATGCTTGATTAGGTCCCAGTCTCCTTCTCTCCATATATCATCAATGACGATCAAAGCCTTTTTTGTTTCCAAGACTTGAACAATCTTCTCTAAAAGTTCGTCTTCCATCATCTTTGACACATCACATTCTGGTCTGAGTTGTCGCAAGATTGTCTGCCAGACACACTTTCTTTCGAAATGTTGTGAAACACACACCCACACTAATCCTGGAAAATTACTTTTTATTGTCTCATGACGAAAAACTTGTCTTGCGAGCGTGGTTTTACCTAGACCGCCCATCCCTATTATAGAAACCACTTGACTGCTACCTTCCTCCACCAAATAGCCGACCAGTCTCTCAACATTTCTCTCTAACCCCACAAGATGGTCTTCTTCATCTCTAGAGAACGTTTGTCGCATTTCTCTTTCTCTTACCTGTAGAGACTTCATATGCTCTTCATTGACAATGACCTTTTGTACGCCAAGATTCTGCATATCACGGATCACCTTAGAGATCCTCTTGCTTATAGTTTTCATATCAACCCCAAGCACCATGCTTTTCACAGTGACATATGCAAATCTTTTCACGCTATTGCTGCTGCTTGATTCAACAAGTTCTTTCTTTAGAAGAAAAGTCTCGACCATATCTTCTGCATCAAAAATAATTTCTCTGATGTCTTTGATAGTTTTCCTCACCATCTCACTTGTGTGTTTCTTGGCCTCTGCATCTTTGAAAAAGCACCTTAACGTATCCACATCATTTTTTAATCCCTCGAACTGCTCCTCAATTCCTTGAAATCGCCCAGTTTCTCGGACAAGGAGGTTCCAAAGCCTCTCAACTGCAAACGGTAAAAGTGCCACTGCCAGCTCAGCCATAAGTCCCTGCTCAAACATTAAAAGTAATCAATAATCACACGAGAGCAAGAATCCTTGAGTTCATACATAGTCCGGATAATATTTTTCTGCACATTCTAGTGTATATAATATATACTATTTTGTGGATCTAATCTATAGATGATATGAACAATCGAGATGAAATAAATATGAAAAATACAAAAATAAAAATCACCTCTTGAAAATCTATCTTCGTCCAACTGATCTTGTTAAAGAAAATATGGGAATGTGTTTTAGTTAGAAAATATGGGAATGTGTATCAGTCAAGACCAACCGACACAACCAGCTGTGTTCACGACGATGAATTAATATATTATAGCCACTTACACATTTTGAGACAAAAGACCATGTGGTCGCTGAAAAGAGGAAATCAGAAACATGTTTCCTCGTAACCTTTTGTTTTTGTTAATCATTTTAACATTTTAATAATGTGGGAGTGGTGAACCCAGTTCACTCATAAACTAATCTTAATACTTTACGCACTTATTTTACTTTTTGACGGAAATCAGGAAGCTGCATTTCATGTTTTTGTTATACCTCCAAATTGGATCCTATGTTGCATATCCCTGATAGTTCTTCTTCATGGCAACATTGGCAAGAATGCTTTATTTTACTGATTAACTTTTAAATTAAGGTTAACCAGTGAGATGCAGAAAGTAAACTCTTCTGAGAATCTTACCTTAAGCCCTGAATGCATTAATAGCTGTCTTTCAGTTCTTGTAAGACTAGTAATGGACGATACTATATCCCCAAGTCAGGCTTGGGCTGCAATACTTGTCTACCTTAGGTCTGGCTTGCTTGGTGATCACGCCACCAAAATTTTTAACTTCTGCGGAGCTATGATCTTCTGTTACTACAAGCTGAAACTCTTCTTGAGATTTTACAAGGATAGGAAAAAACGGTTCGAAGCTAAGAAAGCCGAACTAGTGCAATGTAATGTTAAAAATAGTAAGTATCAATCCATGTCGAGAGGTGATTACGTGGCGTTGAAGGCACAGCAGAATCAAGCACTTGGACTTGGTTATGTTAAAGTGTGTATTAGGAGGACTAACTTCTTTCGTCCGACACCGATCGTCGGAGTCAACTATTGGGAGACGTTGATAAGCAAGATTACCTCCATTGCAGCTCAGATACTTGCTCCTTCATAATTAAGAACGCACAAATCTTTAGTAATAGAAAACCCCTTGTTTTTTTTTGATAAAATACCTCGGACTACTGAAATTTTCTGGTAGTCCCACGTATTTTCCTACCCTCCTTCCTCTTGGATTAACGGTGGGCGTTTATAATTTTGAAGGGTTTTTATGTAATGTGAAGAAACAAAATTCATGTTTTTCATATTTTGAAAATATAAAAAAATAAGAATTGTTTTAAAAAGTTAAAAGCAACTAAAATTAGCACACAAAAAAACCATTTTAATTACAAGAAAAGAAAAAGGAAAGAAAAACACTATACATAAGAGTTAAATAGCAATGAACATGTAATGTATAGGTTGTATTGTAGCACTTAGTTTGTTACGTTTGACTAATTATAAATTTATTTGTATCCCTGGATCAAATTTCCCTTAATTTAATAGTGGAGTTTCTTAATAGTGTTGTAAAAAAGACATTTTATTTGTTCCCTCTCTTTTGGAATTACACTTTTAGAAAGAAGTATAAAATTGATCGAACCGGCTGATCCGGTCTGGACTAACCGGCAGGAGATCAGATATCGATCGACCCACACAAAAACATCCCAACGGCATCGCTTCAAGCTATTGAAGCAGCAAAGGATACCAAACTGCCTATTTAACAAAAATTTGGAGTTTAGACAGTGCATGAACTGCCATTAGCTCTACTGAGAGGTAAACTCACCTACCTCATCTCTTGTCAACATAGTCTGCATCCATTTATCGATGAGTTAATTTATCAGTTGCCCATGAATATTTTATCAAATCAGAAGTTTAACTAGGAGTTCAAGAATATTCATAACATTTTTGATTGGATGCATTTGGATAAGTTCTCCAACTAGATGCTTTGTTTAAGTTTTGGTCTGCTTTTTCGGCTTTCTAATTCTCCAACTAGATGCTTAGTGTTTGTTGCATGGTTGCAGGGAACTCAGTATCATAATGCAGTCCAGAAGTTCATGGATGAATGCCAGTTGAGTGAATGATTTATATTTTTTCTCGTTGTTTTGCTGAAGAGTTTCATGTCACTTTCTCTTGGCCTTGGTTCCCTCGTCATCTCTGAGCAAACAAGATGTGTTTTGTAATAATAATTTTTTGGTTTAGAAAAGAAAAGGTTTTAACAAAGAAAAAGGAAATGAAAGTACTTACTCTTAACCAAAACAGAAATGACAATCTGAGAAATGGCATACATCACCTGAGGACAATAATCTTAAAATCCTGTGAAACTAGGCAAGAAACCTTTAGATATGTTATTTACCAGCTTGGCAGGATGTTAGGAGGAAGTCATCTGACCACATACAATTCTGAAAATTAGTTTAGTTTTAAAATATTTTGTGTTAATCCTAACCCAAAAACATTATTGATCCCTTTGAATTTTAAATTCAATTATAAACTAATAAATATATAGAAAAAATAGTCCAATTATATTATTTAAAATATTCCCAGGAAAAAAGTAAGTCCACTAAAATAAAATAGAACTATTATTTCTGTCGATTTGCTTATAGCCTTATATTTTTTCATCTTCTTCCACTTTTTCAGTGTTTATTGGATATTGACTTGTAACAATTGAAATCAAGTTAGATTGTTTCAAGAATCTAGATAAAACTTATATATTTATTGCTTTTGTAATTTTAAAGTTTAGTTTATTTTAACTGAAATTTAATCATTTTATCGCATACTTAAATAACTGATAACAATAAAATTAAAATTAACCTACATGTTTCAGCTTTTGTAGTTGTATGCAAATGTGTACTTTAAATAAATTTATTTATTAAATTGATACACATATAGTAAACTATAATTTTGTGATTTCTACATTGATTATGATATATTTGATATTTCGATGAAACTTTTTTCTAATTAGTAATCCCACACTAAACATGTTCTTTTATTTAGATGTTATATTGTGTTTTATTGTTTCAAATAAATGCAAATTGTTAAAAAAAATGACAAAATTGTCTAAATGTGTAGCCGTTCTATTAAGTTTTTCGTTTTTTCCTTATATTTTTCTTATTTTCAACTCATGTTTTCTAATAAGTCGATTATCAATGAAATTATTTAAACTAATAGATGATTGTATATCTTCAACATTCTGAACCATTTTTAGGTAAGTTAAATTTTGTATCATTACACTTTATGAGAAACAATGAAATCAATGTGAAAAGGTGTAAACCATTGTGCAACTGTTTTCATCAATACAGATCACTAAATACATATCCACATTCAATATCATCATTGATATCAAGGTTTTCCATATAGTTGATATGTAATATATATTCATTAAAACATTATCTTCAAGTGTAACCAACAAAGAATGTACAAGTTGTGCACTAAGTTGTAGTTTCAATCGATTATATTTCTTACCGTGGATCATGAAAAACCTATATCAATTTCACACTATACAATTGGATAAACATGGTATGCTAAGTTTGTTTTTATTTTCAATAGGTGGATGAAATATTTCATAGGTTTGATGAAATTTCCAAATGAGCTTTCAGTTCATTTTCAGTAGATGGTTATTTGGTAACACATATCTTAGGTTGGTTTTGGATGCATAAGGGGTAGTTAGATGTTTATTCAAGAAATGAGATGAATTAATTTCAGTTAACTATGAAAGAAAAGCTGACATAGTATATTCTATTATAGAAGACTTGGTATACGAAGTTGCTCGTTTTTCTAGATGTCCTCTAAACATTTTATTAATAACTGGTGATGCTGATTTTGTAGAGATAGTGGAACCACAAGGAGTTAAGGACATCGAGGTATATCTAGGTAGGCCTAGCAATTGCACTAAAAAGTGAAACCAGATCAGCAGTTCGGGATATAGGATTTGATAAAGTTTTCTCACAGCAATATTATAGTTTACTTCATCAAATGTGTTTGTTTCTTTCTCCAAACCTTGCTTTAGCTTCTAGTTATTAGTTTGATGTTAACATGACACTTAATTATTAAACTGTGTCTGATTTTGTGGTAAATGTTTTTAATAATCTAACTAAGAAAATGAAAAGAAGTCTCACAACTTAACAAACACAAATGTCATAAACTACTAACAGTGCCTAATAGTCAAATCATTTGGTGGTTGTTTTGTTGATGAGACACTTGTGGAGGTGAGGGATCAGACCTTCTCTGGCAATACGCCATTTGAGGAGTGTGTCAAGCAGTGTCGGTTCTTTGGGTGTGCTAGTAGTGCAAATGCACAAGACCCCATATCTTTGCTTCAATTTTCTTTATTGTTTTGGGGCTTATGCACAGGACCCCATATCTTTGCTTCAATTTTCTTTATTGTTTTGGGGCTCTCAATTATGAAAATTTTCCAAATTAACGGTCTAATTTTTAATTAACTCATCTAACAATTGTTAGGAATGAAAAAATATGTATAGGGGCCATTAATCTTATAAGTCAGGCCTGGTGTCAAGCTCCTATGATTGCCAAATGCAAGTACCTTGGAGTTGTCCTTCTTAAACTTTCAGATCCAGCTAACTCAAGAACTTGTGCATTTAGATTTGAAGCAGTGGCACCAACCCTTCCATGTGATGAAACCTTGGTCTTGAGTTGTCTATGAATTACGACATCCACGTGGCAACTGAAATACGAAGCAAATCAACCAAAGTAAAATTTCATTCAAACATAATGCAAAGACAGATCGTTCTACTTGTATACACAAGCTCTACAATATAATCCATGCAGAAATTTCATAGAAGATATTTGTCATCCAAAATAGATATTACCTAGAACAAGCTCAGAAATAAGAAGATAGTGCTCCAAATATTAAAAAAAAAATCTGTAGAGCAGAACTAATGTGATACCAAACCAAGGTCCAATCATTCAAATAACACATTCATAAGCATTAAGTTTACATCTCAATTGCACTCTACCATAAGAATGTATCGGTTCGACCGGGACGGTTTTCAATTTAAAGTGAACACCGTTAAGTTTCAACTATCATCTTCAAGCACCAATGTAAACTTCGTCAAATGGGTTTTCTTGAACAATTGAAAAACTTCATGGTCAAAACGATGAGAACTCTGATGTTTAGGGGTTAGTCTGTAAAAATTGATTTAATAAAACGATAGTCGGAAGTTTTCGTCTTGCTAGTGTTAATCAGATCTCCGATCAATTCAAACCTCTTCTACTAATAACTATGTTCTTGTGTTGTAGGTTTTGATCTGCTGTCCAAGTTCAGACAGATAGAACTGATTATTAGGTACCTTTGTCTCCATTAGAGGTCAGTTGCAGATGGTTGATAAGCTTTGATTTTTACTGTAAGGTTGATAAAGTAACGTTCTCTAGCTTTGTTACCTTGAATTTGATCGATCCCCTGGGTCGAAGCCCTTGACTTTTATATTTGGCTTTGTAGTTCACATTGCTTTTTAATTTCCTGTTGATCATATGGTCAGTTTATGTGTAATGTTCTGTATCTTTGATATTTTTTATCAAAATGCTTTGATATGTAGTAGATCATAGAAGGTTAATTTCAGTGCCAATGAGTTGTTATGATTATTGGTTATATTTTCATACATAGATTTGGTGATCTTGTGAATTTGAATACTTAGTTTGATGAGCTCTTAGGGTATGTATCTTTTGCTTTGAGGTACATTGTATAGCAACACTGGTTGACACATGCTTCTTCATCTCTAATTCTTGTTATGGTATCATTAAGGTTTTAGTCAACTCAAAAGATAAGTGGAGTGAATAATTAATGGCATACGTGGAAAAATAATAAAACCAAGAGGGTTGTGGCTGTCATTTCTGGGAATCACTTTACGGAAGGATGATGCTTATAAGAAACCTTGCGGTATTATTAAGATGTTTTTATTTGCTTTATAACTATTTTTTGATAAGGTTAGCCGATGAGAGTCGCAAAGGCCACATGGCAAGAGGAGGGACTTTAAACGGAAACAAGGAAGGACACGTGTTAAACTTTGATTGATCCAAGTAAACAGTTTGTTAGAGTCGTTAGAACAGAGTATAAAGAAACAGGGTCATGCAATTTTAAATACATTCATAAATTGTGTGATTGAGATTCTTCTTAGATTTGTAAAAAGTCTGTAAATTTTCTAGATTCATTATTGTTGGAGAGGATTGTTCTTATTTTTCGGAATCTTTTTCACTTGAGCTACCGAATCTCTGTGTTTCTTTGTAGCATTGTTTCGGATTCATAGAGGTGAACCTTGTTAACCTCTATCATCTTATCTTAATCCCTGAATGCATTAATAGCTCTTTCTTACCGGAGTTAGGCTTGTCCAGCTTAGGTCTGGCTTGCTTGGTGATCACGCCAACTTCTGCAGAGTTATAATAGTCTTCTCTGGTTGCTTCGTGATCCTCTGATGTCTTCTGAGATTTATCCCTCTCGGTATCCAACATCTTTTATTGCAGGATTTGGTATCTGGGGCTCACGAAACATCACAGGATCTAGCTACGGCTCAGTCTTGACCTTTGAACACTTATAGATAGATCGCTTCAGAAACAAGAAGAGGTCTTGCTTGGCCTGGTCTGACCAGTGCCTAAGTTGTGTTGAAGACAAACTGAAACAAGAAGGCCTTCCAGAGTTATCGAGTCAGAACCAACACAACGTTCTTCTCCTAGTCTAGTTACACATTATGGGACTCACTCAACGATAAAATTCAAATTCTATCTACGACTCAGTCTTCTATTTCTTCTGCTTATCTAAGGAAGCAAATACAAGTTCTGATAGACAAAAGTGTCTCGGCCATTAGTACATAAACATATTACTCGCTTCTTAACAATCAAAGCTGTGAGGTGCTCACTTCCCTAAATACATCTCTCAGTATCCCGTTTTCATTTCAATTTAGTCTAGCTGAAGAGTTTCAATGCAATTCTATACGGAAATGTAAAGAGGGAATACTAATAAATATAAGAATCTTAACATATTTCACCTCTCTCAGTCTACACTTCCTTAAATACAAAGTTAAAGCAGTGCAGGGGATCAAGGGTTTCAGTTAGACAATTGGTCGAACAGCTTCACCGCGTTATCTACTCCTCGTGCAAGGGATCAAGGGTCTCTGTGTAAATTCTCTGTTTA
The DNA here is from genome assembly GCA_932364175.1 of Eruca vesicaria subsp. sativa. Classification (NCBI taxonomy): domain Eukaryota; kingdom Viridiplantae; phylum Streptophyta; class Magnoliopsida; order Brassicales; family Brassicaceae; genus Eruca; species Eruca vesicaria. The sequence continues at coordinate 43,941 of CAKOAT010160711.1, read as the reverse complement.
TCAAAACAATTTGGTAAACAATCATATATTATCAGGCACATTCCAACGAAATAGTCATAGATAATACATACCTGATAGTCTGTAATTGCAGAGAGTCTCCTTCAACTGCTGGCTGACTCACTATTGCCGAGATCAATCATAGAATTATAACAGAAGGGATGTGTTGGACTTTGTTATAATCTTTTCCTCCTTGCGACAGTTTCTTCTTCCATATCTTTCCCATACCATAACAGGCGAGACTCTTCAAGGAAGTGATAAATTGCAACCCATCAGGAAGCTCTTTTAATTTTCTGCAATCATGAATTTCGAGAGTATGGAGAAGAGGCATGGAGCCTTCTTCTATTATCCACTCTTCCCATTCATGTAATCCAATAAATAGTAGCTTCTGCAATTGAGGAAACCCACCCCTAGAACAAACCATTCTCTTCCCAAAGAAAGTTCCAACATATAAACTAAGCTCTTTCAAGTGAAGCAATTTCTCTAGAATCGTCATTAGATCCTCTGTCAAACAAAAACCACTTAGACCTATAGTTGTAAGGTGAGAGGGAAAGTAGAATTCTGAAAATCTTGTACTTAAGTAATGAACACTAAGATCTTTTAAGGAAGTGATGAATCGCAACACAACAGGAAGCTCTTTTAATTTTTCACAATCGCCAATACTGAGAGTATGGAGAAGGGGCATGGAGCCTTCTTCTACTATCCACTCTTCCCACTCCTCTAATCCATCAAATTGTAGCTTCTGCAGTCGAGGGAACCCACCCCTGGAGCAAACCATTCTCTTCCCACAGAAAGATCGATCACCTAAACTAATCTCTTTCAACTGAAGCAACTTCTCTAGAATAGGCATTGGATCCTCCTTCAAACGACACTGATGTAGAGATATGGTTGTAAGGTGAAAAGGAAAGTATCCTTTTAACAAACTCAAACTGAATTCATCTCCCATCTTATCAGCACTCAGATTCTCCAAGTTAGTGATGAATCGCAGCCCATCTGGAATCTCCTTTAATTTTCTGCAATAGCTAATATCGAGAGTATGGAGAAAAGGCATGGAGCCTTCTTCGATTATCCATTCTTCCCACTCATGTAATCCCCAAAATTCTAGATTCTGTAATTGAGGAAACCCATTCCTGGAACAAACCATTCTCTTCCCACAGAAAGATCGATCATGTAAACTAATCTTTTTCAAGTGAAGTAACTTCTCTAGAATCGGCATTGGATCCTCTTTCAAACGACAATGAGATAGATATATAGTTGTAAGGTGAGAAGGCAAGTGTCCTTTCAATTTGAATTCGTCTCCCATCTTACGAACACGCAAATCCTCCAAGTTAGTCATAAATCGCAGCCCATCAGGAAGCTCCTTTAACTTTTGACAAGATTCAATTTTGAGTAAATGGAGAAGGGGCATGGAGCCTTCTTCTACTATCCACTCTTCCCACTCCATTAGTCCTTGTATTGTTAGCCTCTGCAATTGAGGAAACCCACCCCTCGAGCAAATTATTCTCCTCCCACAGAAAGATCGATCATGTAAACTAACCTCTTTCAAGTGAAACAATTTCTCTAGAATAGGCATGGGATCCTCCTTCAAATGACACCACAGTAGAGATATGGTTGTAAGTTGAGAAGAAAAGCGTTGTGCATCAGGTAACCTTGGCATATATATCTCCAAATCCAGCTGTCTGAGATTAAGAAAATCCCAAACAAATCCTTCTTCATCATCATTCATGGGAATATAAAACTCGCCTTTTTTTTCTATAGTAAGATTCTCCAAGCATCTCATTTCACGTAGAGATGAAGATAGAGTTTCCGTAGTATACCTCTTGTCTGTAATAAAGATAGAGAGAGATCTGAGCCGTGTCATACCCTGTAGATCCGTCACTCTCCCATGTTTTGTGGAGAAATTCTTCAACATCTCCAGCTTGACCAGATTTCTCAATTCCAACTTTGTCTTACCATGTAATCTCCTCGGCAACCACAAGAATGTCAATTCTCGCATCTCATTCAAGACTTCAATCGACTGATCAAATTGGTTTACATCCAGGTTTAAATAGAGCAGCTTCTTCAGATTCCGCATAGAAGAAGGTAATTGAGTTACATTTGACTCCTTTAAACTAAGATATCTCAAGTGGATGAGCTTCCCGATGCTAGAGGGTACCTTCCCTCCTTCAAACTCGACCCAAGAGAGATCTAACACTCTCATCAGCTTATGCCTTGTAAACAATAAACTTGTTGCCATCCGTCTTTTGGTCTCGAGAAACAAGAGAGTTCTAAGGCTTGGATTCTTCACCTCTGTATCAACATTAAATGTTTCAGCATGCCCACTTACAACAGCAAGTCTGCGAGATTTACAAGGAGATTTTGAATTTGTAGTTGATGTGTTGATGGTTTGTACGAAATTCTCTTCTTCAGCTTTGCGTAAACAAACTTCTCTCATCATGTCATGCAACTGAAGTGTTTCAAATCTTAAAGTTTTAACATGTCTTTTAGAAATAACCATGTTTCTCTTCACCAATTCTTCTATGTATCCATCTGCAACCTCCCTAATGCTCGCTCCATCGAAATCCATTGGCCTTAGTATTCCTTCTGCAGCCCAGTAATAGGACAGTGTCTCCACATCTATTTCATAATCTTCTGGAAAACTAGCAAGGTAAAGGAAGCAATGCTTCAGATAAGCAGGCAGCTCTTCGAAACTCAGATTCAAAACATTGTAAACCTCCTTATTGATATTTTTGTCGTGAGAGCCAGTCCCTCTAACGATGTGAGCTTTAATATTCTCACGTATCGTTTTCCAGTGATGCAATGTGTACTTCTTTCGTAACATCCCGCCTAATACCTTAATAGCCAGTGGTAAACCTCCACAATGTCTAAGCATCTTCTTACTGATTTCTTTCATGTCTTCATCAATCTTAAATTCTGCACATCAGTTACAAGAATGTTCGAAAGGATCATATGTCTTGCAGATATTGTAGTCATTTTTCTTTAATTTATTTTTTAACAGAAAAAAAAATCCAAGTAGGCAGTCCTTGAAAACTAACCAGCTGTGTTTTTAAAAGGAAATGCTATCCTTAGAAAGAGATTCCAACTTTCTTCAGAAGTTAGGCAGTCTGGTTTGAAGGTGAAACATTGTTTATCAGAATGTAATGTCACTTCCTCATTGCGAGAAGTAAGTAAAACCTTCCATCCTGCAATACATTTATATATTTGTAATACGTCATGATAAAACTTTTAGTTTTTTTTTTTTAAATTGCCTAATTATGTATGTAACACCAGGAGATTCACCTTTTTTTGGCAGAAACACAGCCTCGATTAGGTTCCAGTCTCCTTCTTTCCATATATCATCACTGACGATCAAAGTATTTTGTGTTTCCAACACTCGAACAATCTTCTCAAAAAGTTCATCTTCCATCATCTTTGACACATCGCATTCTGGCCTGAGTTGGCGCAAGATTGTCTGCCAGACACGATTCCTTTCAAACTGTTGTGAAACACACACCCACGCTAATCCTGGAAAATGACTTTTTATTTTCTTATGATTGAAAACTTTTCTTGCGAGTGTGGTTTTACCAATACCACCCATCCCGGTTATGGCAACCACTTGACTGCTATCCTCCTCCAACAAATAACCAACCAATATCTCAATGTTTTTCTCCATCCCAACAATAGGTTGCTCTTCGTCAACAATAGAAAACGTTTGTCTTTGTTCTGTAACTGGAGGCATACACCTTTCTCTGACAATTTCCTGTTGTATGCCAGAACTCTGCATATTGTGTATCTCCTGAGTGATCCTCTTACTTACATCTTCCATATCCCTTGCAAGTCCCCAGCGTTCCATACTAACCCAATAAAGTCTTCTTACAATGGTCATGATGCCACAGAGACATGCGTCTATATCTTCTTCCATATCTATTGTATTTCCGAGTTCTTCCATTAAAAGATAGGTTTCGACTATATCTTCTGCGTCCAAAACAATTTCTTTGATGTCTTTGATAGCTTTTCTCACCGTAGCACTTGTATGTTTTTTGGCCTCTGCATCTTCCAGAAAACACCTTAACTTTTCAACATCGTTCTTTAATCCATTGAACTGCTCTTCAACTCCTTGAAATCGCTCAGTTTCTCGGACAAGTAGGTTCCAAAGCTTCTCGACTGCAAACGGTAAAAGTGCCAGCTCAGCCATAAGTCTCCTGCTCAAACATAAAATAAGTAATCAATAACCGCTAGTGCAAGCATCCTTGAGTTCATACATAGTCCGGATACTGCAAATTCTAGTCTAGATAATATATACTATTTTGTGGGATTTAATCTATGAAAGATATAAACAACTGAGATGAAAAAAATATGCAAAATACAAACAAAAAAAATTACCTCTTGAAAATCGATCGCTTTTCGTCCAACTGATCTGTATAAAGAAAATATGCGAATGTGTTTTAGGTAGAACGAAGATGAAGACCTATGACAAAGTGTTGATTATTCTTAGTCAACACCAAACGACACAAAAACCAGCTGTATTCACGTGTAGCCATTTATTCACGATAAGGAGTGAATCTATTGTAGCCACTTACATTTTGGCTGAAAATATAAGGGGATAGTTAGTACGTATGGCCTAATAGTACGAGTTTGTTGTATTACAATTATGTGATCTTCTGCTGATGAAATAAAAGTTGCAACATGTTCTTTAAACGCTGTGAAAAAGATTAATCTTGTTAAAACAAAATACAGTTGGTGTTAAGATTGTTGATGTTGTATATTTAGTTAAATGTAATTTTTCATGATCAAATCTTCAGTTTTTTTAAAGACGACCTAACATATACAAGCCATGAAAACGGCTTTGTCACGGTTAGTCAAATCCGAGACTATCTGCTCCCAAAGGCCAAAAATTCACGTGACAAAGCCGTTTTCATGGCTTGTGAGATCGCCTACAAGGCCGTGGTTTCTCGGCTTCCGAGTGCAGATCAATCCATGCCGAGAGGTGATTACGTGGCGTTGAAGGCACAGCAGAATCAAGCACTTTGTTATGTTAAAGTTTGTATTAGGAGAACTAACTTCTTTCGCCGGACACCGGTCGTCGGAGTCAACTATTGGGAGACGTTGGCGATCAAGATTACCTCCATTGCAGCTCAGATACTTGCTCCTTCATAATTAAGAACACACAAATCTTTAGTAATATAGAGAAACCCTCATTTTGACTCAATTTTAATAACACGTAACCTTTACATGCCAAACTTCATGTTGCTTTCATAAACAAAAACAAGTAATATTGCCAATGCAGAGCTGTTCCAATGGTAAAAACAATACATATCTAAATGGTTATATATTCAAGTCCCGTTGGAAGAGATACAAATGAAAGTTAATTGAACATTGAATATGCAGTTCATCCTAAAAAGATGTCTATGCTTAATTTCCTAATCATTTAAAAACAAGTTGTATTAAAAAATAGATACATTTGATTTTCTCATTTCAGTATACATACTACTACTAAGTGACAGTGACAAACATTTTCTAGTAAAATTAATCGAGAACTATACATGCAACTATTATACATTGCATTTGCAGACATGGAATATACCAGGTTTGGAAATGTGTAGAAAATACTGATCTCAGCAATTCATCATCTCCTATTCGATAATGGAGGAACTTGATCGATCATTAGCAGTTGGAGCTGGTGATTCAGTCGGTGTTAAACGACGTCAAATTGCCTTACGTTCCTGGATACTCTCCTCTTCTTCAAGTACAAGATTCATCCGTTATTGAGTTTTACTAATAAACTGATATGTTCTTACGTTGTGTTGTGGAATTGATTCCAAAGGAGTGATTAGGTCCCTTTGTCTCCATTAGAGGTCAGTTAAAGATTGTTGATCATAAGTTTTGATTTTCTGTTGGTTGATGAAGCTTTATCAAGTTCGCTAGCTTTGTTAGCTTTCCTTCCACCAAGTGATAGACCTCTATGTAGCCTACTTGTGTCCTTGTTGTCTTGATCATCCTCAGCAAGCAAAGGGTCTAAGCTCTCGAGATTTTTTTTTGTTGGTGCTATGTTTCACATTGCTTTACAAGGTTGTTTATTGTTTCCTCTTGATCATATGGTCAGTATATGTGTACTGCTCTGTATCTTTCATATTTCATATCGAAACACTGTGATATATGTAAGTTGATTATACTGCCCATGAGTTGTTATGATTATTTGTTATTTGTTTCGTACAGACTCAGAAATCTTGTGAATTTGAATTTTTTTTTTTGGTGAGCTAGTAGGGTTCATTCCCTGCACATCTCTCTTCTTCGAGAGAGCATTTTACTTTTGTTTTTTCTTCAAATCTGGTATGTCGATTCATCTTTTTTTTTTTTTGTGAAACCTTACTATGGTCTTCTAATTTTTGTTTCTCTGTATCATGATGTTCTTGGATCTTGTAGATGATAGTGAGACCCTGTTTTCCATCAAAGCTAATGGTAAAGAGATAAAAGTCAAGTCACAAAAACGAAATTTGAAGGTTTGCAAACATCATGAAGACTAAGCCACATTTAAAACTGTTTCCAGTTGGAAAAAGGAAGATTGATACTTTCTTGCTGTCCTACCGAAGACAGTAGTTATAAGTCACTAGAGCGTTTAAAAAACTGTTGTAGACTTTACATGGTGGGTCTGATCAATTTTGAAAAGGAGCGGGTGAACATTAGTATATTTGACATCCGTAGATGTGTTAATAGTTTAGGAGGATGGCACTATTTATTCCATGGCTATGTGTGAAAAGAGTGCGCGGCTTCCAATCAGAGGAGCGAACTGATACAGAAGAACTTTGAGAGAAAGCATACCTGAAAAAGTTCTACAACTTATATAGATGGATCGCTTGAGAAACCAGAAGAACTTTGAGAGAAAGCAACAAGGCCTTCCAGAGTTATCTGGATGCAGAAACATCACAAAGTTCTTCTTCTCTTACCTCTGTTATCTAGTTGGAAAGCTATCTCGGGAGTTCCAAGCGGAAGGAAATACAAGTTCTGGGAGACAGTCTATGCCATGTTTTGGGGAGCTCATGTTCCCGTGTTTTATCTCGGCGAACACAAAAGTGTTTCTCAGCCATAAATCTCTTGCTCAAACACCAGAGGAGGATTCATGAGTTCATAATTCAAAATAATATTTACTGAAAAATTCAACGACTAACATCAACTATTCTGGTGGAATCAGTCAATAAAGATGAAACTCGATTCGATACAGCAAATAATGTGTCCACTAACGAGTTTCATCTTTATACAGAAGCATGCAAAGATATCTCTAACCCACACCCGAGCTTATATACTCAAGCTTAATCCAGCCCATATTAGTTTAATCCGCTGGCACATTTGCTTCTCTGGACTAGAAACCTTCGTATCACCATATTATCAACATTCAGATCCTCCAAGTTAGTGATGAACCGCAGTCCATCAGGAATCTCCTTTAATTCTCTGCACCATTGAATACAGAGAGTATGGAGAAGGGGCATAGAGCCTTCTTCTATTATCCATTCTTCCCACTTTTTTAATCCAAAAAATTGTAGCTTCTGCAATTGAGGAAATCCATCCCTCGAGCAAACCATGCTCCTCCCACAAAAAGATCGATAATGTAAGCTTATCTCTTTTAATTGATTCAACTTCTCTAGAATCGGCAATGGATCCTCTTTCAAACGACAATGCTTTAGAGATATGGTTGTAAGTTGAGAAGGAAATTGGTGCGCTTCAGGTAACTTTGGCATATATATCTCCAACTTCAGCTGTTTGAGATGAACAAAATCCCAAACAAATCCTTCTTCATCACAACTCGTGGAATTATAAAACTCGTTGTTATATATACTAAGACTCTCCAAGTGTGAAAGTTTACTTAGAGATGAAGATATAGTTTCCATTGTAAACCTCTTGTCTCTAGTATAGATAGAAAGAGATCTGAGCCGTGTCATACCATGTAGATCCGTCACTCTCACATGTTCTGTGGAGAAATTTTTCAATGTCTCTAGGTTGACCAGATTTCCCAGTTCCAACTTTGTCATATCATGTAATCTATATGGAAAACACAAGAATTTCAGTTCTTGCATCTCTTTCAAGATATTGGGAATGTAGACTTTAACCGCCTCATATACTTGTAGGTTTAAATAGAGCAGTTTCTTCAGATTCCACATAGTAGAAGGTATTTGATTTGCATTTGACCTCTTTAAACTAAGATATTTCAAGTGGATGAGCTTCCCGATGCTAGAGGGTACCTTCCCTCCTTCAAACTTGACCCCTGAGAGATCTAATGCTCTCATCAGCCTATGCCTTGTAAAGAATAAACTTGTTGCCAACCATCTTTTGTGCTCGAGATTCAAGAAAGTTCTAAGGCTTGGATTTTTCACCTCCGTATCGACATTAAATGCTTCACCATCACCACATACAACAGCAAGTCTGCGAGATTTACAAGGAGATTTCGAATTTGCAGTTGATTTGTCAATGGTTTGTCCGAAATTCTCTTCTCCAGCTTTGCGTAAACAAACTTCTCTCATCACATCATGCAACTGACATGTTTCAAATCTTAAAGTGATGACATCTCTTTTAGAGATAATCATGTTTCTCTTCACCAATTCTTCTATGTATTCATCTGCAACCTCTCGAATGCTCAGTCCATCGAAATAAATTGCCCTTAGGATTCCTTCTGCAGCCCAGTAATAGGACAAATTCTCCACATCTATTTCATAATCTTCTGGAAAACTAGCAAGGTAAAGGAAGCACTGCTTCAAATGAGCAGGCAGCTCTTCGAAACTCAGATACAAAACATCGTAAACCTTCGTATTGACATTTCTGTCATCAAAGCCAGTCCCTCTAATGATGTGAGTTTTAATATTCTCATGTATCATTTTCCACTGATGCAATGTGTACTTCTTACATAACAACCCGCCTAACACCTTAAGAGCCAATGGTAGACCTCCACAATGTTTAATCATCTCCTCTCCGATTTCTTTCATGTCGATGTCAATCTTATATTCTGCACATTAGTTTACACAAATGTTTGAAAGGATCATATATCTTGCAGATATTGTAGTCATTTTTCAATAATTTACTACAACATAAAAAATTATTTCTAAGTAGATGTTCTTGAAAACTTACCAGCTGTCTCTTTAATAGGACATGCTATCCTTTGAAAAAGATCCCAACTTTCTTCAAAAGTTAGACCTTCTAGTTTGAAGGGGACACATTTTTTATCTGCATGTAATGCCACTTCCTCATTGCGAGAAGTAAGTAACACCATACATCCTGCAATACATTTATATCTTTGTAATACTAGGTGATTCTCTCGTGCTCATTCACGAGAATAAATTCTTATAAAATAATCAAATCATAATAATTGTTAAACATTTACATATGTTATTTATAACTTTCAAGTAATTTTATAACTTATATTTATGATAAATAAAGGAAATTGTATTAAAGTATCATTATATGGATATAAATATCTATACATTTGTTCATAACTTATAAGTTATTATAATTTATATGATGAAAATAATATTAGGTATTATTATGTTCTCATGTTAATTAGATATGTGATTCAATGTATAGTAATTTGGATGGTTTCATGTATGGTCTCAATATTTGGGTCCAAAGTAAACGACAATATTTTTAATTATGTTAACATTAAATTTTTATTTTTATTTCATTTAGTTGGTTCATTCTATTAGATTTGTGAATATATTTATACAAGTTTTTATAATCTGATATATGTTTTTTTGAGAAAAAGAAATATAAAGCTGGAAGTGCAATAATAAATACTTCTAATATTTAAATTTTTAATATATGTTATTTGGATAAAATTATATAATAAATTAATATGCTAAGAGATTGAGAGTTGAATAGCAAACAAATTTGGAAATATTTCAAAACTTCATTGATTGATTAAGAATTCATAAGGTAGTTACACCCAGAAATTCAAAAGGTCGTATTTATATGTATGTTTTCATCTTAATTAGGTATCTTACAAACATAATATTTTGGACAGTTTAAGTGTTTCATTGTTGGGTATGTTTTCACATCTATTATTTTAAATTGAACAACTGTTTTTTTTACTTTAATAAGATCAAAATTAAGTTACTATTTTTGGCTTAATTTAGTTCAGTTTATCCTTTTATATTTCTAAGTATATTTGATAAATCATATAAAATTTGGTAAGTTTATTTTAAAAAACATAGAAACACACAGAAAATGTTGTAGTTGCATTTAGTCATGGGCATATTATCCGAAATCCGACCCGGACCCGAACCCGACATTATCCGAACCGAACCGATCCGAAAAATGTCCGGTTCCTAAACGGTTCCTAAACATCCCAACCCGAATAACCCGAAAACCGAATAAACCGAACCGATCCGAACTGAAAACCCGAATGCCCATGACTAGTTGCATTCATGAACATATCTTATAATATTTGAAAATTCATGTATATTTATGAATATTTATAAAATAACTAAATCCTAATAAATGGTAAATTATCACTTGTTTGAATTGTGAATACATTTTATAATTTTATAAATGAAAATTAGGTAAATATTTAATTTATAATCTATACTATTATTTGCGAAGTGATTTTTCGCAACGGAGCTCTCACGTTAAAAGTTAGAGTGGTTAATATCATTTATACCCTTAATGAAAATAATATATAAATTACATAAAAAATAAAAACAAATTTAAATTATTTTAATTAGATAATTAACTAAAATTAATAATAATCATAAGAATTATCCAAAATCTAAATAATATCTTTTTGAAATAAGATAATTCCGATATATATTAGGATGTTATTTTAATTAGATAATTAACTAAAATTAATAATAATCATAAGAATTATCCAAAATCTAAATAATATCTTTTTAAAATAAGATAATTCCGATATATATTAGGATGTTATCTGAAAATATATATTTTGATAAAAAAAGTTAACAATGAAAACAATATAAAATACATGACTAAATATTAATCAAGTCAACTTCTTAATTTTGTATAACTGAAAAAATATTACTTGATTTTAAAATTATTTTTAAGAGTGAACATAAATTACAAATAATTTAAATTATTTTAATTAGATAATTAACTAAAATTAATAATAATCATCATAAGAATTATCCAAAATCTAAATAATATCTTTTTAAAATAAGATAATTCCAATATATATTGGGGATGTTATCTAAAAAATATATATATTTTAATAAAAAAGTTAACCAGTAAAACAATAGAAAATACATGACTAAATATTAATCAAGTCAACTTCTTAATTTTATATAACTGAAAAAACATTATTTGATTTTAAAATTATTTTTAAGTGTGAACATAAATTACAAAGAAATATATGTAAGCATTGTTAAATGAAAGTATAAATATTATTAGTTTCAAAAAATAAAACACAATTAATACTTTATTATTATAATCTTCCAGTAAGTAAAATATGTATTAATAAAATAATTATAAAATGTTTAGGCCCGAAAATGCGGGCAAAACACCTAGTTATTCTTAATTTACCATGTGATTTGAAAAATATGATATTAGATGATCATTTTAAATTTTTCGAAATTACTTTCTTTAAATCATTTGATCAAAAATTTAATCATTATAAAATATGCTTTCTTAAAAAGTATCTAAACTATTTTCGTTTGTAAATTATATATACACCAATATATTTTGAAAATTTATAGATATTCACTTTTTAATCTATATTTTCAGGGAAAATATAAAGCAAAACAAAATTCCTTTTTTGTATATACAAAATCAATATATTTTATAGATATTTCCTTTTATTATATATGGTTTTATAAAGGAAATAAACTAAAATTAAAAAGATAATTTAAACTTTATTAATACAAAGAAAATTAAACAAGTTTTAGTAATGGTTATTGGGTATAACTGAAATTAATTCATTAAGGATATTCGTGTAATCAACTATCATGAAAATCAATGTGAGTGCTAGAATAGAAAACTAACTTTTTAAATAATATTATAGAGATTTCATGATCAAACTTTGAATTTTTTTTTAAAATTAAAAATGGCCTAATAATTTATGTAACATCAGGTGATTCACCTTTTTTTGGGTCCCAGTCTCCTTCTTTCCATATATCATCAATGACGATCAAATTCTTTGGTGTTTCCAACACATGAACAATCTTCTCCTGAAGTTCTTCTTCCATCATCTTTGACACATCGCATTCTGGCCTGAGTTGTCGCAAGATTGTCTGCCAAACCCACTTCCTTTCAAACTGTTGTGAAACACAAACCCACGCCAATCCTGAAAAATGATTTTTTATTGTCTCATGATTATAAACTTGTCTTGCGAGTGTGGTTTTACCAATACCGCCCATCCCCGTTATAGGAACCACTTGACTGCTATCTTCCTCCAACAAATAGTCAACCAATTTCTCAACATTTCTCTGCAACCCCACAAGATGGTCTTCTTCATCTCTAGAAAAAGTTTGTCGCATTTCTCTTTCTTGTACCTGTAGATACGTCGTTTGCTGTTCATTGACAATGACCTTCTGTATGCCAAGATTGTGCATATCATGGATCACCTTAGAGATCCTCTTGCTGATGGGCTTCACATCAACCCCAGGCATTATTCTTTTCACAGTAACATATGCATATCTTTTCACTATGTTGCTGCTCGATTCTCCGAGTTCTTTCTTCAGAAGAAAGGTTTCAACGATATCTTCTGCGTCAAAAACAATTTCTTTGATGTCGTTGATAGTTTTCCTCACCATCTCACTTGTGTGTTTCTTGGCCTCTGCATCTTTCAAAAAGCACCTTAACATATCCACATCATTTTTTAATTCCTCGAACTGCTCTTCAACTCCTTGAAATTGCTTAGTTTCTTGGACAAGTAGGTTCCAAAGCCTCTCGACTGCAAATGGTAAAACTGCCTCAGCCATGAGTCTCCTGCTCAAACATGAAATAAGTAATCAATAATCACACGAGAGCAAGGATCCTTGAGTTCATAGTCCTATTTTGTAATCTATGAATGATATGAGCAATTGAGATGAAATAAATATGAAAACACACAAAAGTAAAAATCACCTCTTAAAAATCGATCGCTTTTTGTCCAACTGATCTGTATCAAGAAAATATGCGAATGTGTCTTAGTTAGAACACGAAGCTGAAGACCTATTCATATTACAAAGAGTTAATTATTCTAAGTCATTGTATTCACGACGATGATTAATTTGTAGCCACGTTTTCGAGCTGGAAGACCATGTCGTCCTTGAAGAAAAAGGAAACTAGCAACCTGTTTCCTATTATCTTTTATATTTGGTAATCAGGTTGAAATTTTCAAATTTGAATATATGGGAGTGGTGGACCGACAAGAATAAACTAATCTTAATAATTGATAAGTTATTTTTTTGGTATAATTAAATGTCAAATTTTAGTTTTTACTGTACATACAAGAAAAACTAGTAGCAGAAAAAAACAGTAAACCTAAACAACAAGAGGGGGAAAGAGGAGACAATAACAACATAAAGCATAATGTTCTCTAATATCCAATCAACATTTGTTATAAAAGTATTTAGATTAGCATTTACAAGATATTAATGCTCTCCATTTATATGGTTTTTGTTCAATGATCTCTTATCAAGTTTTTGATAATCCTATAACACAGACTTGCCTCTGCAACATGATTAATCAGACTCAGAGATGGGTTACTGTGCATAAACTTTGTTACCAAAAACCCTGCTAATATCTTCTGGTCTCAGAACTTTCATTTGCTTCTTGGAACTCTCGAGATATCAACTAAGATAACAGAGGAAAGAAACTGTCGCTTAGAACAAGATTTCCCCAAAACATGAAAGAAACTGTCCCCAAAACGGCGTTTCATGATTTCCAGAGCCTGTAAAAGGTTCCAAAACCCTTTACAGAAAAGAGCATCCTATAATGTCTTCTTCACTCTTTTGTTACAGGTTGTTCAATGCATGGGCGGATCTACATGTATCAAGGAGGAGGCAACTGCCCCAGTAAAATTGATAAATTTTTCATTAAATACTTAAGTTTCTAATTAGTGCCCCCATAATTTCAAGTTTTGCCCCCATTTAGTTTTTAGCTTTTTTCGTACGTGTGTTTTTTTCAGGTTTTAATTTGTTTGTTTTTAAATAAAAAACTTGAATAAATATACAAATTCAGTTGAATTACATAAGCTATTAATAAACGTGTCATCATGGCAGATAGATTATTATAGAAGCTTTAACGCTTGTTTCCATGATTTCTATAACGTATTTAACGTTTGGACTTTAAATATTACTCTCAGTTTGTTTTTTTTCTGACAAAAATTACATCATTGTTAAATACGAAAATAACTACGTACATAATAACTAAATTATAACTATCTCGAATTCTAGCACAAATGGTAAAGAGTACACTAAGCTCCTGCTATTAAAAGGCAAAATTGTGAATATTTCAAAACTATAATACTCACTAAGATCTTATCCCTAAGTTTTTTTCTAAACCTTTAAAAAGCTAGAGTTTGTGATGTTATTTTTTTGAAAACTTTGGCAATATTTTTTTTCAAATTTTTTTTTTTACGTCAACATAAAGTTGAGTTTTTTAAAAAATGTATATATTTTATAAAACTATAAATTTTAAATTAGTAAAATATTGTTATTAGATACTGTATATTACTATATAATTTTGCCCCCATTAAAATAAATTTCTAGATCCGCCACTGGTTCAATGATCGAATCTGTAATCATGGCTATCACTTAATCTTTTGGTGAAAAACCATTCCTTGCCAGCCAAGAAAGAATAGGATGCTCTTTTCTGTTGACTCTAGATGCATCTAATGCAAGAGAAGTTACAGAAAAGCAGCTGAGAATTTGCTACATGACTCTGGAGTAGAGTGCACGTCTCCCACAGCCAGAGGAGAGAACTGCTACGGAAGTGTTATTGCCGTTTGGAAGAATCATCGTTGGTGCAACCGAATGATTCTTTCGTTTGGTTATCAAATTTGTGTAACATCCTTCAAGCAAGAATGCAGTAGAGTGTCGTTTATCACAGATTTGGATTTTAAAAATTTGTTCTTATTCGGAATCATCTACACTTGAGCTACCGAATGCATTAGTAGCTCTGTCTTACCGGACGATACTCTGTCCCCAAGTCAGGCTTGACTACCTTAGAACAATTTGCAGTCTCAGCTCATCATCCTTTGCATGTTTGTTGGCTGGAGATTTTCTGCAAATAAATTGCTTTGGGCATGCCTGAAAACGTTCTGCAACTTATAGGTCCTGCTGGAAGATAATGAAGTGTTGTTGAACTATCACAAAGCTCTTCTCACAGTTATACATTCTGGGACTCTCTCTCAGTCTTATATTTCCTCTGTTATCTAGTTAGAAAACTATCTCGGGAGTTCCAAGAGGAAGCAAATACAAGTTCTGAGAGACAGTCTTGGTCATGTTTTGGGGGAGCTCATGTTCCCTTGTTTTATCTCTGGGGAACACAAAAGTGTCTCAAAACACCAGAGGACGATTCATGAGTTCATAATACAAATAAATATTTACTCAAAAGTTCAATGACTAAGATCATCAGTTCCGTGGAATCATATCCATAAATCTTTATACAGAGGCAAGCAATTTTTTGCCGAGCCCAGTTTATCAATGACTCTAGCTTAAGAGTTTCAAACACAGTTTTATACAGAAATTTTCAAAAAAATCTAATAAATATAAGAATCTTAACAAAATTTCACCTCTCTCGGTCAACAAAGGTCCATGAGAACCCTTCGTCGACCAGCTTCACTTCCCAAAATACATCTCTCTAGTCAAACCTAAAGCAGTGCAGGAGATCAAGTAATACACTTCGCCAAGCAGGTTCACCGGGCCAGTATGTTTCACTTGTAAATTCTCTGTGGTAAAACACATATCATCATCAGAGACATTCCAACGAAATAGTCTTAACTAAAGTGTGTAGTTTATGCAAATACAAAAAGGTTGCTGAGAAGTTGATTCCTAGATAATACATACCTTTCGTTTTTTTTTAGATAATACATACCTGATAGTCCGTAATTGCAGAGAGTCTCCTTCAGCTGCTGTCTGACTCACTATTGCCGAGATCAATCATAGAATTTTAACAGAAGGGATGTGTTGGACTTTGTTATAATCTTCTCCTCCTTCCGACAGTTTCTTCTTCCATTCCTTTGCCATACCACAACAGAGCAGGTTCTTCAAAGAAGTGATAAATCGCAACCCATCAGGAAGTTCCCTTAACTTTCGACAATCAAAAATTTGGAGAGAATGGAGAAGGGGCATAGAGCCTTCTTCTACTATCCATTCTTCCCACTCCTCTAATCCATAAAATTCTAGCTTCTGCAACTGAGGAAACCCACCCCTGGAGCAAACCATTTTCTTCCCACAGAAAGATCCTTCTTTTAAGTTAATCTCTTTCAGGTGAAGCAACTTCTCTAAAACTGGAATCGGATTCTCCACCAAAGAACACTCAGTTAGATGTATGGTTGTAAGGCGAGAAGGCAAGTTTCTTTCTGACAATCTAATACTTGATTGTTTAATACTAAGATCAGTTAAAGACGCAATAAATTGCAGACCATCAGGAAGCTCCTTTAATTTTTTGCAACTGTGAATACTGANGCTTCTGTAATTGAGGAAACCCATCCCTCGAGCATACCATTCTCCTCCCACTGAAAGATCTTTCCCCTAAACAAACCTCTTTCAAGTGAAGAAGCTTCTCTAAAATAGGCATTGGGTCCTCTTTCAAATGACAATGAGTTAGAGATATGGTTGTAAGGTGAGAAGACAAGTATCCTTCCGACAATCTCAAATTGAATTCGTCTCCCATGTCATAAATACTCAGATTCTCCAAGTTAGTGATGAATCGCAGTCCATCAGGAATCTCCTTTAACTTTGGACAACTCCGAATTTCGAGAGTAAGGAGAAGGGGCATTGAGCCTTCTTCTACTACCCACTCTTCCCACTCCTTTAATCCATAAATTAGTAGCTTCTGCAATTGAGGAAACCCATCCCTTGAGCAATCCATCCCCTCCCGCAGAATGACTCACTCCATAATCTAATATATTTCAAGTGAAGTAACTTCTCTAGAATCGGCATTGGATCCTCCTTCAAACAACAACCAGTTAGATCTATAGCTGTAAGGTGAGAAGGAAAGTGTTGCGCATCAGGTAACCTTGGGGCATATATCTCCAACTTCAGTTTTTTGAGATGAACAAAATCCCAAACAAATCCTTCTTCACCATCATCATTCGTGGGAGTATAAAACGCCTTGTTGTTATCTATAGTAAGACTCTCCAAGTGCGAAAGTTTACTTAGAGATGTAGATAGAGTTTCTATTGTATACCTCTCGTCTGTAATAGAGATAGAAAGAGATCTGAGCCGTGTCATACCCTGTAGATCCGTCACTCTCCCATGTTTTGTGGAGAAATTCTTCAACATCTTCAGCTTGACCAGATTTCTCAATTCCAACTTTGTCTTACCATGTAATCTCCTCGGCAACCACAAGAATGTCAATTCTCGCATCTCTTTCAAGATATTGGGCATGTAGACTTCAATCGACAGACCAAATTGGTTTACATCTAAGTTTAAATAGAGCAACTTCTTCAGATTCCTCATAGAAGAAGGCAGTTGAGTTACACATGCCCCATATAAACTAAAATATCTCAAGTGGATGAGCTTCCCGATGCTAGAGGGTACCTTATCTCCTTCAATCTTGACCCAAGAGAGATCTAACACTCTCATCAGCTTATGCCTTGTAAAGAATAAATTTGTTACCTTTCGTTCTTCATCCATGATAAACAAGAGGGTTCTAAGGCTTGGATTCTTCNCCCGATGCTAGAGGGTACCTTATCTCCTTCAATCTTGACCCAAGAGAGATCTAACACTCTCATCAGCTTATGCCTTGTAAAGAATAAATTTGTTACCTTTCGTTCTTCATCCATGATAAACAAGAGGGTTCTAAGGCTTGGATTCTTCAGCTCCGTATCGACATCAAATGTATCAGCATACCAAAAAGCAACTCTTCGAGATTTACAAGGAGATTTTGTTGCAGTTGATGTGTCAATGATTTGTACGAAATTCTCTTCTTCAGATTTGCTTAGACAAACGTCCCTCATCATGTCATGCAACTGACACGTTTCAAATCTTGAAGTATCTACATCTCTTTTAGAAATGATCATGTTTCTCCGCACCAATTCTTCTATGTATCCATCTGCAACCTCCCGAATGCTCACTCCATCGAAATCCATCGGCCTTAGTATTCCTTCTGCAGCCCAATAATAGGACAATGTCTCCACATCTATCTCATAATCTTCTGGAAAACTAGCAAGGTAAAGGAAGCAATGCTTCAAATAAGCAGGCAGCTCTTCGAAACTCAGATACAAAACATCGTAAACTTCCTTATTGATAGATTTGTCGCCAAAGCCAGTCCCTCTAACGATGGGAGCTTTAATATTCTCATGTATCGTTTTCCACTGATGCAATGTGTACTTATTACGTAACACCCCGCCTAACACATTAATAGACAGTGGTAGACCTCCACAATGATTAAGCATCTCCATACTGATTTCTTTCATCTCATCATCAATCTTAAATTCTGCACATCATTTACAAGAATTTTCCGAAAGGATCAGTCTTGCAGATATTAAAGATCATATGTCTTGCATATATTTGTAGTCATTTTTCTTTAATTTAGTAGAACAGAAAACAAAATCCAAGTAGGTCGTCCTTGAAAACTTACCAGCTGTATCTTTAATAGGAAATACTATC
>CAKOAT010160711.1:12655-24869 GCA_932364175.1 Eruca vesicaria subsp. sativa | reverse complement strand
AATATCTCAATGTTTTTCTCCATCCCAATAATAGGTTGCTCTTCGTCAACAATAGAAAACGTTTGTCTTCGTTCGTCACCTGGAGGCATACACCTTTCTGCGACAATGACCTGTTGTACGCCAGAACTCTGCATATCATGTATCTCCTTAGAGATCCTCTTACTTACAGCTTTCATATCCATAGCAAGTCCCCTGCGTCGCCAACTAACCCAAGAAAATCTTCTTAAAATGTTCCTGATGCCACTTGTATTTCCGAGTTCTTCCATTAAAAGAAAGTTTTCGACTATGTCTTCTGCATCCAAAACTATTTCTTTGACCGCTTTGATAGTGTGGCTTACCGTAGCACTTGTATGTTTCTTGGCCTCTGCATCTTCCAAAAAACATCTTAACTTTTCAACATCATTTTTTAATCCCTCGAGCTTCTCTTCAACTCCTTGAAATCGCCCAGTTTCTCGGACAAGGAGGTTCCATAGCCTCTCGACTGCAAACGGTAAAAGTGCCTCAGCCATAAGTTGTCCTGCTCAAACATGAGATAAGTAATCAATAACCGCTAGAGTAAGATCCATGAATTCATAGTCCTAAAGATATTTTTACAGCAAGACAGAATAATATTATAATATTATACTATTATGAGGGATTTAATCTATGAAAGATATAAACAGTTGAGATGAATAAATATGCAGAATACGAAAATAAAAATCACCTCTTGAAAATCGCTTTTGGTCCAACTGATCTGTATAAAGAAAATATGCGAATGAGTTTTAGTTAGAACACGAAGCTGAAGATCTATTACAAAGATCTATTACAAACGACACAAACCTGCTGTATTCACGTGTAGCCATTTATTCACGTACGATAAGGAGTAAAATCTATTGTAGCCACTTACATTTTAACTGAAAAGATAAGGGGACTGTACGTACGTGGGGCCTAACATATAGTACGAGTTTGTATTACAATTATTTGATCAGCTGTCTAATGATATAAAAGTTGCAACATTTTCTTTAAACGCTGTGAAAAGGTTAATCATGTTAAACAATATATAGTTGGTGTTAAGATTATTGATGTTGTATATTTAGTTAAATGTAGGAAAAGGCATAGAAAATATCACAGAAGTATATTACATGGAACACTAACAATGAAAGAAGCAAAAAAAAAAAAGGAAAAACAAAAGGAAGATGATAACACATCTTAATGAAGTTACACTGCTGGCAATAACACCACCTTATAATCTGTGGTGTAGCTAATAACACACAAGGACTAAATCCATGTCCTGAATCATCCAAAGAGCTTCCTCAGCTCTATTAGCCCCCTTACACCAACCATGAATAAAGATATGAGCATTTGGCGTAATGTATGACTTAAAAGCTCTAACAAAATAGCTCGACTCTCTTCTCCTTGCGCGAAGAGTATCAAGAAGTGTATTGCCTTGCCTAGAATATCATCAGCTAGCTAGAAGGTCATAAGCATCGCTTGAATGATTTCTGTGTATTAACAGAAACTGTGTGCCGTTTTAACATCGTGTTGTTTTCTGTGTATTATGAGGAACTGTATGCCGTTTTAGATAGGAACTGTGAGCTGTTTTGTCATTTTATTCAAATCTCTCTCAACATCTAGCCGTAGACCACTCTTCTCTTCTCTGACAATGGCGGTTTTGTTCGGTTCCACCAGAAGCTATCTTCCTCTCGTTTCCTTAACTAGTCAGTTTATGTGTACTAACCAAGATATCTCTCACCCTATTTATTGGGACAAGATGTATGCAGGTTTCTTTAGTTTTAGCTCCGATGATACTGCTACTGTCTCAGCATTTGTTGAAACTAGACATTTTGCTTCAGACTCTAGTTTGGGGAGCAGCATTCCTCGGAAAGTAAAGAAACCAATGACTCTTTAGCTTTCTTCAGTTCCTCTTTTCGATTTGCTTATCTCAAAGATACAGGAAACAAACTTAAGCACAAGTGCGTCCATAAGCAGGTGAGATATATAGTAATGAAAGCAAGCAACTGTTCTTTTTCAATTATCTCAGAGTTCATGAGACCAAGCACGTCTCCAACTGGAATGAAACTGCACCTGCTTTCTTTTCTCTTTCATTATACCCATAAGTAAATTAGAAATGGTCCCCTACTACATCTACAGTACAGTTATGACATCTATTCACAACAGAATCACATAATTTTTTTATGGGAGATGCATTATTTTTTAGTTAATCTTGTGTTTATGTCTTTGATAAGTGCGGAAGAGGTCAACTAATGACTTGAGCTACACGAAAAGCTTGAACTAGTCACAAAACCTAGTCTCTACAAGTCAGTTTATGTGTACTAACCAAGATATCTCTCACCCTATTTATTGGGACAAGATGTATGCCGGTTTCTTTTAATTTACCTCCGATGATACTGCTTCTGTCTCAGCATTTGTTGAAACTAGACATTTTGCTTCAGACTCTAGTTCATTTTGCTTCAGACTCTAGTTTGGGGAGCAGAAGAAACCAATGACTCTTTAGCTTTCTTCAGTTCCTCTTTTCGATTTGCTTATCTCAAAGATACAGGAAACAAACTTAAGCACAAGTGCGTCCATAAGCAGGTGAGATATATAGTAACCCAGCCCAAGATTTGTCTTTGTATCTTGTATCTGGAAAGCAAGCAACTGTTCTTTTTCAATTATCTCAGAGTTCATGAATGAAAGCAACATAAAAGCAAGCACGTCTCCAACTGGAATGAAACTGCACCTGCTTTCTTTTCTCTTTCATTACCCATAAGTTCTTGCCTGCTGTTTCAATAAAACTCAGTGCCCTGCAAGCCAGGAGCAACGTGATTCAGAGAGAATGAGATATTATACAAAACCAAAATCAAGCTGAGTAGGATCGATGTGCTCAAAGTTGAAATAATTCTTATAAACAAAAATAAATAGACATTCAAACATTTACTCAGTTTACTTAGTAAATTATTATGTAATAAATATATTATTTTACTAATATGCAGACACAATAAATAGATATGTTAGTACATTTTGACGTTTTCATAATATATCCCCCCCCCCTCAGTTTCATATGTGTCATTTTAACTTTTAAATCTTGCTTTATTATAAATGCCGCTTTATATTTTCAAGGTAAATATTAAATGGTTTTTCCATTTTTCTCTCTTAATTTTACTTTATTAATAAATAAAATCAAACAAAAGGTATTAAAAATTTAATCGCTTTCTTATTTTGTGTGTAAAAATCTTAAAACGGAAGGAAATATCAAAATTCTAAACATTTTGAGCCCACAATTGAAATAATTTTAAAGAAAATGAAAAGATATTCAGCCAACCGCTCTTCACTCGTACTTTCACCCATTATAAAACTAGGCCACCAGCACTTCACAAGAACAGTTGAACTA
Source organism: Eruca vesicaria subsp. sativa (assembly GCA_932364175.1). Classification (NCBI taxonomy): domain Eukaryota; kingdom Viridiplantae; phylum Streptophyta; class Magnoliopsida; order Brassicales; family Brassicaceae; genus Eruca; species Eruca vesicaria. The sequence continues at coordinate 21,499 of CAKOAT010160711.1, read as the reverse complement.
GGCTCTCATCTTATTATACTGACATGCTAAAAGTACAACAACATTATCCTTATGTAGTCGTTTAATCTCCTTAATGAAGTTCGCATCAGAGCTTGCCAATAATACTGTATATGGCGGCTTTAGTTTCACTTTGAGAAATTTTTTCTTTTTTACGAGTATATGTCGCTAAAAATTGTTTCCATCTGTAATAGGAAAACAAATATTTTAATCAAAACAAAAACAGGAAAAATAATATTTTAGCAATTTTATTGATAAAGAAAACTTATAAAATTAATAACATCTTAAATAGATTTTGTACCTCCTTGTCCAACAGCATTACGGCAAACTATTTGTTTACTCACAGTTTTCCTTTATGGGAAATGTGTAAAATGATTTCAGCTATAATATCTCCAGCAGACAAAGAACCAGAGTTTTAGCCGGAGTAACAATCAAGGTCACCATAAATGTAAATATTTCTTTGGAAATAGGAGTTATCACAACAGTGTAATGCACTAGGAGCCATATTTGCAAAATTATCGAAAAAATAAATCGTAGGAAACCCACATGTGTCAAGATCTAAGTAGATCGTGACACAATAGTCACTATGGAGGGCAGACAAAAAGTTCTTTCGGCTCTATTGCTAGATTCATCTATCTACAATAAACAACAATGTAAAAGTTAATAAATTGATAGATAAAAACCATAAAAAAAACTCTACCTGAAAAATGAACAACATAATAAGCAAATATTCAGTTAGGTAATTTCCCGACCCGCTAAAATAAATAATCTAATAACAACTTATGTAATAATTTGTTTCTATGGTTTTGTTCACAAGTTTTATAATCTTTATTTGAATAAATGAAACTTTAATCCAAAGAAAATAACAAATATTTGACTATTATTCAAGCTTTTCAAGCAAAGAAGTTAAAATCCATACAGTAATTAAATTGTAATTTAGATATATACTACTTCTAGTTGTAAAACTCACCACTCAACTTTCTTTAATGTCTTCAATATCTAATCCACTACCTAAAAGTTTATGAAATTTGATATACACATCAACATCATTAGCTATGACATTCCAATCCATATATGGTTTAGATTAAAATTGGAAAATTACCAACTGATTATTTTAACAAGATATTAAAGTGACATTCGAGAAATCATGTTGAATAAAAATTTACAATATTCATTAAATTTCAAAAAAATTTATTCTCAAAAGGAAATCAAACAAATCTTTGTAAATCATTGTTTTGTATAATTAACTAATCAGTAAAGTAGTTCACGAGAAGTTATGAACAGTTATTTTAATAAATTTTAACAAATAGCAAATAAAAAAAGTTAAGCAAATTTTGTACATTCTCAAATTCGTTTTCCTAACTAACAATAATGTAATAAACAGGGGTGACATAGAAAATTTAATCCTTTTCTTAATTCGTTATAAAAACCTTAAAACGGTATTAAACCTATGAAATATTTAAATTCTAAACATTTTGAGCCCAAAGTTGAAATAATTCTAAACAAAATAAAAAGATATTCTACCAACTGCTCTCCCGACTTACTCTCCTCCCATTATAAAATTAGCTCACCACGACTTCACAAGAAATGCCGATAGTAGGATCCCATCCCCATTATACTGACATGCTAAAAGCACAACATCATCATCCTTCTGTAGTCGTTTGATCGTCTTAACGAAGTTTGCATCAGAGGTTGCCAGCAACACCGTAAATGGTGGCTTTTAAGTTTCACTTTGAGAAAATATCTCTTTTTAAGAGCATATGTCGCTAAAGACTGTTTACCTTCTAAAACAGAAAAAATATTTAGTAAAAAACAGAAAATAATAATATTTTAGCAATTTAATGAAAAATGAAACTTAAAAAGTAATAAAATATGTTCTTCCTTTTCAAACAACATTATGTCACACTACTTGTTTACCTATGGTTTTTCTTTCTGGGAAATGCTTAACAATGATTTCAGTTGTAGTATCTAGCAGACAAAGAACAAGAGTTTATGTTGGGGTAACTATCAAGGTCACCATAAATGTAAATTATTCTTAAGAAATATGAATTATCACAACAGTGTAACGCGCTATAAGCCATATTTGCAAAATTATCGAATAGATAATTCGCAAAAAACCATCAAGTTTGAAGATCTAAGTAGAAATTTACAATATTCAATTGGAAGTTACCAGCTGGTTATTTTAAAAATATATTAAACTGACATTTGAGAAATTGTGTTAAATAGAAATTTACGATATTCAATAAGCTTCAAAAATTTATATTCTCAAAAGGAAATCAAAACAAATCTTTTTAAATCATTGTTATGTAACTATTAATCAGTAAAGTAGTTCATGAGAAGTTGTGAACAATCATTTTAATAAACTTTAAGAAATAAACAATTTAATAATTTTTAGAAAATTTAGTACATTCTCAAATTATTTTTCCTAACTACAATTGGTCATGATAATATAGATTTTAAGTTTGTTGATGTTGTTTATATAAATGTAGGAAATATCATAGAAGTCTATAGCATGGAACAAGTCAAGGAATTTAAGGTGTTTAAGCTATAAACGTATGGAAGTGAGGGAAGAGTGCTGGGTAAAATGTGGAAAGATGGTCAAATTCATTAATAAATTGCCTGAGAGTGAGAGGAATGAGTTTCACATTCAAGCTGAGCTAATTGTCAGGAAGTGTTTGGGGTATAACTGGCAATTTTCACATTTCCCACTCGTAGAAATGTTGAATACAATTTCATCTTAGGATTTTCTTCATCTCCACACTACCATTGATGTATAACGCTTGCCGTACTACACACATGAGTAGTTGTGATGTTTATCTTATATCTATGCTTCAGTGTCTCCTCACACTCTGTAAAACGCTTGTTCCTTCACGTTCTTTCATCTATGCATGTAGCTGATCGTTGTAGAATGCTGGAGAGAATCAACTTATTGTCCCATGATGACTACATTAAGGTTTCTGTTTTTTTTCACTCACTGAATCTGTGAAAGAGGAGAAGAAGCTGATTGACTCTACTAAAGTTAGCTGATAGATATGGCCTGAAAACAGGCAGAGGTAGGGAATATACATATAATTCGTTAAAGCTTATCTTTTCCTCAACTGCAACTACTTTATATCTCTCTTTGTTCCTGGAAAGATGATTTTTTTTAGATACACTTGAAAGTAGACCTATGAGCACCCTAGAGTATACCTCCAAATGGTTTCTTTGTGCAAGAGGAGGGACTTTAAACGGAAACAAGGAAGGACACGTGTTATTATTTGATGGATCGAAGTAACAGTTTGTTAGAGTCGTTAGAACAGAGTAGAAAGAAGCAGAGCTATGCAATTTTAAATTCATTCATAAATTGTGTGATTCTGATTCTTCTTAGACCTGTAAGAACTTTGTTTCTACACTTGACCTTTGTAGCATTGTTTAGGACTCATAGAGGTGAACCTTATTAACCTCTATCATCTTATTTTAATCCCTGAATGCATTAATAGCTCTGTCTTACCGGAGTTAGGCTTGTCCAGCTTAGGTCTGGCTTGCTTGGTGAACACGCCAACTTCTGCAGAGTTATAATAGTCTTCTCTGGTTGCTTGGTGATCTTCTGATGTCTTCTGAGATTTATCCTCTCGGTATCCAACATCTTTTATTGCAGGATTTGGGATCTGGGGCTCACGAAACATCACAGAATCTAGCTACGGCTCAGTCTTGACCTTTGAACACTTATAGAAACAAGAAGAGGTCTTGCTTGGAGTAGTGCCTAAGTTGTGTTGAAGACAAACTGAAAGAAGAAGGCCTTCCAGAGTTATCGAGTCTTTTAGTAAACTTGAGATTTGAACAGAAACTCAGCTCTCGTGAGGAAGAAGATGATGAGAGGATTTGGAAAATAATAAAACTGTTTCTGTTAATTGTAAAGTAACGTGATACAAATGTTTATATACAAACCATAAACTATCCGGTACAAACCGGTTCAGACTAAACCACTATCTAAATGTGTAAACCATATCATCATACTTAATACTCCCCCTCAAGATGTAAGCCATTACATCTTGGACATGAAGAAAACCATATGAATTAGAGGGGAATGAAACATCTGGCGGTCTTGGCAATGAACCATAAGGAATTTCAGTGAGTAGACCAAAACGACCAGAAATAACCACATATATGCATCTGAAGAAGTCATAGTCTTGCTTGAGTATGTGCAGAAAAGCTTGAGGCAAGCTCTGTTTGAGTAGTAGCTCAAGGCCAGAAATCTCGGTTCTGTCAATTTGAATAGGAACCTGCATAATTCTCAGTAAGAAATAGCTTATCTCAGACATTAACTCCATCTCCTGAAGCAGTCTATCAAGCTCTTGACATCCATATCTTGTACCCAGAAAGTAAACCACATCATCACACACCACATCACTCCAAATGTGTGAATCATTAAACCAAAAGAACTTCTCAGCAACAGCGAACAGCATCCCAAGACAACTTGTTGAATCCTTAAAACCAGTAAACGTCTTGCAATATTGCAGCCAAAAATCAATTGTTGCATCAGCTTGCTGCTTGTCAAGAGAGAACAAATGAAACCAACATCTTAAATGTTGAACCAATGCAGCAGTTGCAGTGGAGAGGTTGATAAATGAGCCAATAACAAGAGGTGCTAGCATCGGCAATCCTCTGAAGTTCATCGACATCAGTTCATATACTTCACAGGCCAGAGATTCTAAGAGCAGAATATTATGACAATCAGCTAGACAATCACAGAGGTCTAAGCAACATGGATCAACAGCAAACTTAAGTTGCTCCCCCTGTCTACAACGATACTGAAGCCTGTAACTATCTTCTGAATCCATACCACATCGCAATGTTCCATAATCTAGAGTCAGAGGGATTGAGTGTATAAACCAATCACATACCAGAACAGTGAATCTGTGCAAGGAACAAGAGATGAAGCAACTCTCAGGTGGCCGTGGAAGAGATCCGAATAACTTCTGGTGGAACAATGAGTTCAATCAAACCAGGAAACAATGAATACGAGTTCATCACTAAGCCAGCCATAAGATCAACTAAAACCGAAGAAACATCTTCAGGAATGAAAGAGTTCCAAGTATACAAGCTTGCTTTACCAGTGTAACACCCAACCTTGTGAGCAATCACCATCAAAGTAGCTGTATGTTGATCGGTGGAACAACCGAGAGAGACTGAAATCGGCAAAGAAATTGCACGATCTTGAACATCTGAACAACCACGAGCTAACAATGAGCCATAAGGCTTAGCTCGAGTCTTCGGAGATGTGAGAACCGGTGAATCCGGTGTTGAACCTCGAAAATTACTCTGGTCTGGACATACAGAAGTAATCAGAGATGATGAAAAACCTAAAGGATCATCACGAACCTTTGGCAAAGAGATCTTCAACGAATCCCATGTAGCTGTACAAGACTTGAAGTTGCTATCCAATTTCACCATTGATATCGATTCAGTGCTCAAAACATACAGAAATAAGCAAAAATCGCACAGGAAACAAGAAGAAGACGCTCGAATCAGCTATAGATGAGGATCGTGAAGTGAATAATCCAAGTTCTGTTGAGAAACTGGTAACCAGAATCGAACTTGGAGATTGAAGACGATCGGACGAATCGCTTCACATAGACAAATCAGAAGAATCGAGGAAATCCGATATCAGTAGAATAGAGCTTGGATCTGATAATCAAACTGATAACTGAAGAATCAAAGCTCGATTCAGAGAAATTAGAACTCTACCGAAGAGATTGGTGCTCGATGAAGATGATTTGATGAACTGAAGCTTGAGTGACAAATCAAGCCAAAGAAGATGAAAACGTGATCAATCTATGAAGATCAATCCAAAACAAAACGAAGCGGAAGATGATATGAGCGTGAAATCAGGTGTTTCTTTGCTCTGATACCATTTTAGTAAACTTGAGATTTGAACAGAAACTCAGCTCTCGTGAGGAAGAAGATGATGAGAGGATTTGGAAAATAATAAAACTGTTTCTGTTAATTGTAAAGTAACGTGATACAAGTGTTTATATACAAACCATAAACTATCCGGTACAAACCGGTTCAGACTAAACCACTATCTAAATGTGTAAACCATATCATCATACTTAATAGAGTCAGAACCAACACAACGTTCTTCTCCTAGCCTAGTTACACATTAAGGGACTCACTCAACGATAAAATTGAAATTCTAGATACTGCTCAGTTCTGAGAGACGTTTATCTCGGCCATTAGTACATAAACATATATTACTCGTTTCTTAACAATCAAGGCTGTGAGGTGCTCACTTCCCTAAATACATCTCTCAGTATCCCGTTTTCATTTCAATTTAGTCTAGCTGAAGAGTTTCGATGCAAGTCTATACGGAAATGTAAAGAGAGAATGCTAATAAATATAAGAATCTTAACGTATTTCACCTCTCTCAGTCTACACTTCCTTAAATAGAAACTTAAAGCAGTGCAGGGGACCAAGGGTCTCAGTTAGACATTTGGTCGAACAGCTTCACCGCGTTATCAAGGGTCTCTGTGTAAATTCTCTGTTTATCAAAACAATTTTGTAAACAAGCATATATTATCAGGCACATTCCAACGAAATAGTCATAGATAATATATACCTGATAGTCCCTAATTGCTGAGAGTCTCCTTCAGCTGATGTCTGAGACCAATCATCGAATTGTAACAGAAGGGATGTGTTGGACTTTGTAATAATCTTCTCCTCCTTCCCACAGTTTCTTCTTCCATTCCTTTGCCATACCACAGCAGGTCAGGTTCTTCAAGGAAGTGATAAATTGCAACCCATCAGGAAGTTCCATTAACTTTGGACAATCCCAATTCCCAAATATAAATAGTATGGAGAAGGGGCATGGAGCCGTCTTCTACTATCCACTCTTCCCACTCATCTAATCCATCAAATTCAAGCATCTGCAATTGAGGAAACCCACCCCTGGAACAAACCATTCTCTTCCCAAAAAACTCACAGAAAGATCGCTTATATAAACTAATCTCTTTCAAGTGAAGCAATTTCTCTAGAATAGGCATTGGATCCTCCTTCAAACGACACCACTTTAGAGATATGGTTGTAAGGTGAGAAGGATATATAGCAAACAATATATCATCCTAGACTCATCATGATACTTGGAATTTCTTGGTATTTCCCCCTAATTCTCAGCTGCTTTTCTATAACTTCTCTTGCATTAGATGGATCCACTAGATTCAACAGGAAAGAGCATCCTATAATGTCTTCTTCACTCTTTTGTTACAGGTTGTTCAATGATCGAGTCTGTAATCATAGCTATCACTTCATCTTTTGGTGAAAAACCATTCCTTGCCAGCCAAGAAAGAACAGGATGCTCTTTTCTGTTGAATCTCGTAAATGCATCTAATGCAAGAGAAGTTACAGAAAAGCAGCTGAGAATTTGCTACATGACTCTGGAGTAGAGTGCACGTCTCCCACAGCCAGAGGAGAGAACTGCTACGGAAGAATCGAACCCAGCAGTTAGTGGTCTTAACAAACAGCGCCTTGCTTACATATACAGCCTCCTTTCTGAGTGTTATTGCCGTTTGGAAGAATCATCGTTGGTGCAACCGAATGATTCTTTCGTTTGGTCATCAAATTTGTGTAACATCCTTCAAGCAAGATTGCAGTAGAGTGTCGTTTATCACAGATTTGGATTTTAAAAATTTGTTCTTATTCGGAATCATCTACACTTGAGCTACCGAATGCATTAGTAGCTCTGTCTTACCGGACGATACTCTGTCCCCAAGTCAGGCTTGGGCTACCTTAGAACAATTTGCAGTCTCAGCTCATCCTCCTTTGCATGCTTGTTGGCTGGAGATTTTCTGCAAATAAATTGCATTGGGCATGCCTGAAAACGTTCTGCAACTTATAGGTCCTGCTTGTAGATAATGAAGCAGAGAGCCTGAGTGTTGTTCAACTATCACAAAGCTCTTCTCACAGTTATACTCTCTCTCAGTCTTCTATTTCCTCTCGGGAGTTCCAAGAGGAAGCAAATACAAGTTCTGAGAGACGGTTTCTGTTATGTTTTGGGGGAGCTCATGTTCCCTTGTTTTATCTCTGGGGAACACAAAAGTGTCTCAAACACCAGAGAGGAAGATACATGAGTTCATAATACGAATAAATATTTACTCAAAAATTCAATGACTGCGATCATCGGTTCCGTGGAATCAAATCCAGAAATGTTTATACAAAGGCAAGCAAATGTTTGCCCAGCCCTAGACTATAGCTTAAGAGTTTCAACATAGTTCTATACAGAAATTTTCAAAAAACAATCCTGGTCGCTTGAGAAGAACAAATAGAAGTAAATGTAAAGAGAGAATACTAATAAATATAGGAATCTTAACAAATTTTACCTCTCTCAGAGAACCCTACGTCGACCAGCTTCACTTCCCATAATGCATCTCTCTAGTCAAACCTAAAGCAGTGCAGGAGATCAAGTAATACACTTCGCCGAGCAGGTTCACCGGGCCAGTATGTTTCACTTGTAACTTCTCTGTTTGCCACTATATCAAAACCAATTGGTAAACACACATATCATCATCAGAGACATTCCAACGAAATAGTCTTAACTAAAGTGTGTAGTTTATGCAAATACAAAAAGGTTGCTGAGAAGTTGATTCCTAGATATTACATACCTTTTTTTTTTCTTTTTTTTTTTAGATAATACATACCTGATAGTCCGTAATTGCAGAGAGTCTCCTTCAGCTGCTGTCTGACTCACTATTGCCGAGATCAATCATAGAATTTTAACAGAAGGGATGTGTTGGACTTTGTTATAATCTTCTCCTCCTTCCGACAGTTTCTTCTTCCATTCCTTTGCCATACCAAAACAGAGCAGGTTCTTCA
>CAKOAT010160710.1:233452-293794 GCA_932364175.1 Eruca vesicaria subsp. sativa | reverse complement strand
TAATTGGTTGTAAAATTTATTAGATGTATATTAGTCGTACATTTACAACCAATGAGTGGCAATTTTACGACCAATTTACAACCAAATAGTAGTTAATTGGTGGTAAAATATATTAGATGTATATTAGTCGTAAATTTACAACCAATGAGTGACAAATGTTCTTTACGACCAATTAGGGACTACATTTGTAATATATTTTTAGAAAAAAGAGAGAAGAAAGACAGTGGAATCACAACTCCATAGATTCTAAGCGAAACCAACGTTTCAATGTTAGTCCCGCATTAATCTTTTGGAGTTGTGATCCCAGTGTCTTTTTTTTCTCTTTTTTCTTAAATTTTTAAACTCTTCGACTCAATTATCAACTCTCTTTATTAATATATTTCAAAATATTAGATGTGATAACTTTTTCCCAAGATGCGGAGAATCGGATGAAACAATTGCACATGCAATTTTTCAGTGCCCACCGGCATTACAGGTGTGGGCCTTAGCATCTATACCTACCAGCTCAACTTTATTCCCTCTGGAGAGCACATATGCGAATATGGATTATCTATTCTGGAGGAAGAAGGCCATCAGTGGGCCAGAATTAGATAGGGACCCTTATCCTTGGCTAATATGGTACATTTGGAAGGCTCGGAAGGATAAGTTGTTCAGAGGAATTAATAGAGACCCTCTGGAACTGGCCCGGTATGCGGAGAGTGAGTGTATTGCCTGGTTCCAAGCCAATGAACAGGAAATTGTGACTTCACAAGAAAGCGGAGATGCTGAATGTCAGGTCATAAGCCTACGAGATATTTGCATGATAGACGGTTCTTGGACCTCTATAGATCAATTCTCCGGTTGTGGCTGGGATTGGAAGGATAGCATGGGAAATAGTCAGTTGATGGGTTTGCGTAATGTTAGTAGGGTGGAGTCGGCTTTTCATTCTGAGCTGGAAGCACTGCGGTGGGCAATGGAGAATATGCTTCAACATTCGCCATGTCAGAGCTTTGGGACAGATTGCAAGGAATTGATAGCGATGCTCACGAAACCCCATGGATGGCCAAGCTTTTCGACGGAACTGGAGAGGATCTCGACGTTGAGGATTTGTTTCCCAGACTTCAAGAACATTTATCTACCTAGGTCTCAAAATGTTGTGTCTGATTATTTAGCTAAGACTGCCCGATCCTTCTATCGTGATCTGATGTATGTTGGTTGTTCTATTCCGGTCTGGATTCCCAGACCACATCAAGCTTGAGTAATTGATCAGCCTTTCGTTGTCAAAGAAAAATGTAACGAAATAAAAACATATATATATATATATATATATATATATATATATATATATATATATATATATATATATATATATATATATATATATATATATATATATGTTTATATGTCTGGGTAAAAAAAACGGAACTGAACGAAAATACCAAATCTAGAATCATACCAAAATTCTCAAATATCCGAATGGTTTATATATTTTTATATTCGACATAATCGAACCAAACCAAGAACCGAATGGATACTCAAACATATAAACATATTAATTATATATACATATAACATAACTAAATATATATTTATAATTTGAAAATCTATTAGTAGTATCCAAAAAATAGTTGACAAAAACTAAATTATTATAAAGTATCCAAACCACCGAAAGTTTCCAGATGTTTTTATCCTAAACATCCAAAGTAATCTGAAATATCTGAGATTTTTATCTGAATTATCTTAATTATTCAATATTTTACCCAAAATACCTGATATTTAACCCAAACTAACCAAACCGGAACCATAACCAAATGAGAATCACATTTTCCTGGGTATTTTTTGCTTCTTAGTTTTACTATCCGAATCGAAATGAACTAGTAACTAACGGAACCAAGCCGAACCGTAAATATGTCAAATAGTAAATGGATCATCTAGCCTCGTACCTGAACTACCTGATATTTAAAATATCGGAACCGATATTCAAAATGCTCAAGCCTATATATATATATGGAACAGTTAAATTCCACCTTCATTTATGATTTACAAGAGAAATTTTTTTAGTCCACTGGATTGACTAATAGTTCATTAGTTGACAAAAATAACTAAAAGTTCATTAATATTCCTACACAAGAAATTTTAGAATTCAGACGCTGGCAAAAACTTGCAGGAGATCTCAATATAGTGTAACGAGTACCGCCAAGCATGGTCTCATAAGAAAATTCATGAGGGTCGGTGAAATCGTCTATGTAAAAAATAAATATCGTTTACAAAGTTATAACATAACTATTGGCAAATCCAAATAAAACAAATTCATTCCACAATTTTTATGAATTAAGATGCATAATGCAAATATTGGTATTATATTTGCATGTATTAATGTATGTTTTGGGCTAAGTAGTTAAGTCGTTAACATAAAAATAGATTTATTAAGTGGTGAATCGTAAACAAAATATTCCCAAACACTCTCTACTTTTTTCTCACTTTTTGTTATGACCTAGATTCACTCCAAACTTTTCTCTCTGATTGATTTTGGGTGGTTGTGAGACGCAATCCCTATTTTATTTGTTTCAACCTAAGTTTCTCTTTGTGATTTGACATGCTAAGGAAGGGAGTTTGGTGGCAATTTCAGTTTGAGCTTGTGGTTGGTTTTGTTCAGTCTGGTTGATGGTGGTGGCTCCTTGCAATTCTTGACTCTTGAGGTTTAAGTCAAGTTTGCGCTTCCTCAAGGGTTGTCTTCATCGCCAGAGACTGCCCGCAATTTGGCTATTTCGGTAAACTTCTCGTTTTGAGGGAAGCAGAGGGGCGTGAAAAAAATTTGGAGGTTGCTGATTACAGTGACGGCTTTTGGTCGGATCTGCATGTACTCATTAAGGGATGGAAATGTTGGATCTGGAATGAAGGGTTGAGACTTTTAACCGGAATTGTTTACCCAAACCGGATCCGACCCGAAATGAACTGGTTCGGTTTGGATTCGGTCTTAATCAATTTATCTGATGGGTATTAGTGTTGATTATCCATGGGTATCGGGTCGGTTTTGGTTTTTATCCGGAACCATTTGGGTACCCGTTTACCCACTTTTAATCGGAACCGTTTACCCAAACCGGATCCGCCCCAAAATGAACCGGTTCGGTTTGGATTCGGTCTTAATCAATGTATCTGATGGGTATTAGTGTTGATTATCCATGGGTCTCGGGTCGGTTTCGATTTTTACCCGGAACCATCTGGGTACCCGTCTACCGGAAACCGTTTATCCAAACCGGATCCGACCCGAAATGAACCAGTTCGGTTTGGATTCGGTCTTAATCAATTTATCTGATGGGTATTAGTGTTGATTATCCATGGATATCGAGTCGGTTTTGGTTTTTATCCTGAACCGTTCGGGTACCCATTTAAACCGGGTTCTATGCTTAAAAACACACAGATTTGTATCTTCCGAGGGACGGACCTTGGTTGGATAGGCAACGTGACATGTGAAATGCCACTATGTTACTTCAATTTTTTTGTAATTAACTGCATATTATTAATATATATACGATTCTGATTTATTTTTCCTTAAAAATATTAAAAATAAATTCTTTTATTTTTTAAATTATTTTATTTTGTAAATTATTTTATTTTGTAAATATATATATGATTCACATAATAAACGGATACCTGGAACCGACCTGAAACCGGCAGTACCCAATCCGATACCCGAAAAAAAGTCTGTTAAGTACCTGTTGGATATAGAATTTATTTATCCGAAAGACCTTGAACCGATCGGATCCTACCCAAACCCGACCCGAATATCCGAAGTCTCAGCTCTAGTAAAGGCTTACAAAATTTGCGGTACGGTTTTGTTCAGCCATTTTGTTGACCGCAGTCTGCGTGGATCTGATCCACTATGACCTACTCAACGACGAATCCGCTACAGTACGGGACGAGACGAGAATTGACAACAGGTTTGTCATCCCTAGTCTCATCCTGAATTATTTTCATTTCCCTTGTTTTGAAATGATACTCGTATAGTCATTTTCTGGTAAGACATTCTCAAATCAAGCGGTGATAGTTTTGATAGTAGTAGAAATTTTGTATTCTTGTTGGGATTCCCCTAGTCGTCGCGGCGGCTCCAATATTAATGTAGTTAGGGTGCTAAGTTTCTCTTAGGGTTGAGTTTTTTTGGCTTGTATTTTTTTTTGAGTTTTGTTAAATTAACCTATTTGAAATTTGATTTCTGCATATGTAAAATAAATATTAGTGAAAACTTTTTTCAAGAAAAAAAAGAAACAAAGATAATGGAAGGTATAATACAGCATGCTTCAGTTGGCACTTGGCGGTCAACCACCTCCACTACAAAAAAAAAAAAAAAACATGTATTGCATCACATAAATAGTATCAGAAAACTAAGTGATATTGTTTTGAATTATTTATTAACAAATGATGTAAAATATGCTTTTATAAACTAACCTTTTTTGTAGTGTTCTTTGTGTCTTTTCCTTTTTTCTTCTTTCTGTTTTTCAAAATATTCGTTACGTTTCAGTTTACATGTCATTGTAAAAAAAATTAGTTTCAAAATAAATGTTATTTTATTATTTTCATATAGAATTTATTATTTTTATTGATTGAAATATGGTTAAATGTATAGATTATTGTGTTTTTATTTTAAATATATAAAATTAAATATTTTCTTAAAATGTGTTAAAAAAATTAAAACACGACTCAAATAAAACAGAGGGAATATTATTTACCCATTGTCACATTTCATTATCTAAAGATTAAATATTCTACTTTATTCTAAAATGCTTGAAATTTTATTATTACTTATTACACAACTGTTAAGAAGCTTGTTTTATCTAAAAATAGGATTAAAATATAAATTAAAACTATTTAATCAAATAAAAATAGGTTACAAAATATCATTGGTTATACGTTTGATAAAGATAAAAGTATATTAAATATGACTATATCATCTATTTTGAAATTACATAATCCCTAAATATCATCTATTTTGAAAAGAAGGAATTAATATTTTAGTAGAGTTAAATTATTCATATTGTTAACACACTACACAAAACATCTATCTATATAAAGAATACTTTGCCTCCCTCTTGCTATGCCACATCAGATATTACATCTCCAGCTTGATGACACGTGTATATTTTTCGAATGGGCCTCGCGTTTAAAAATTTTTTTGGGCCTCTGTTTAGTTAAGTCCAGGGCCCGTCTGGGTGTCTTCTCCCCCATCGATAAGGTTTTATGCGTTTCTCGAGCATAGGAGCCGCCGTTGATACTCCACTCCACTCCTCTCTTATTGTCGATTTCGTTTCCTCTTACACCTGTTAATATTGATTTCATTACTGATTGATTACAGAATTTAACACTCTCCCACGATCTATCATCAATTCCCTCTTATCACCCTATAGTTGGTGGAGATGTGTATATATAGAGGTCTGTTCTTCCTATTCTCAGACTCATTCCCATTCTTTTCTCACAAATCTAAATCGTTTTCTGTGGTAATGGCTATGTCTAGGGTTTTCTTTTCCGATCTGAAGTCCGGTCGTTGCTCCTCAACCGTCGAAGTCCACCTCCTCCGGTTCTGGGAGGCACGGAATCCACGCCGTGGAGGGGAGCTGATGTGGATCGATATTTTAATGGTCGATGTTAATGTATGTGTTCTGTTCATCATAAAATCAGACATCACATAAGTTGTTCCGACAGCCTCTCTCTTATTCTCTGACGGTTTTATTAATTTCTTGCCGGCCACCATCATGCAGGCGACCATCAATGCCAGCCGTGTGGGAACTTTCCGGCCAAAACTCGCCGTCGGTAGTATGTACTCCCTGTCCGGTTTTGATGTCGGTCGATGTGGTCCTAATTTCCTAGATGTGAGATCTCTCTCCTTGAACTCATATTCTCTTCAATTATCAATCTATTTTATTCAAAAGCTTGAGTTTTGATGATTTTTGTTTCGTTATATTGATTTAGAAAGTTTTAGTTTAGATGATTTTTTGTTCGTTTATTGATTTTATCCAAGGTTTAAGATGTAAGATGATGCAAAGTAACTCGATATTTACTTTATGCTGTTAGAACTGATTAATCTTTTATATTTGTTGTAATTTGTTTCAACTACTCCTCTCGCAGGCAAAGCTCGTCCAAGGATCAATCACCGTTTACCGTTTTAACTCCTTCTGACATATCTTGCGAGAAGGCTCGGTTTATGAGTTAAATGGTTTTGATGTTCCGAGAAGCAATCCAACCTTCGAGTTTGCTGACGCAGCCGTTACAAAAATTAAGGTTACGGAGACATGTTTTGGGCAGAGGAGGAGGGGACACGATCTCTTTTGGAAGACTCTTCTCTTATTTTTGAGGCTATGGCTCAGGAAGAAGAGTAGCTGCTCAAACTTCGGGAAGATGGGAAGAAAGCCAAATGTGATGCGTCCAGTGAAGCTACTGATCTGAATGATGCAGGGGAAAACAGTTCGTGGTTTACTGATTTAGAAGCAAAACATGAGATTCTTGAACTTACTATTTTTGTTATTTCGTGCAGCTAAGTTCAGTGTATATCAGGCCATGGCATCCAATGGTCAGCATTAGCAGGCTTCCTGGAACGTGTTAAGGCCCTAACAGATGTTGTTTCTAGGTCTATGGAAGCCAGAGAAAGTCTGGTGATATCCACAACAGGAGTTGCTATACAAATATTTTGCAGCTCATGCCTGAAGTATGATAAATTTCGATACATTTCAATGAAAGTTATCATTTGTTCTATGTTCTCTAACTATGTCAATTTTTTCCTAAATATCAATCACTGCGGGTTACTTATGTAGGCGAGAGGGGAGAGACAGCAGATGCTAAATCTTCTAAGGTCTTCTACTCTATTCTTCTCAAAGGAGGTAGCAAGTTTGATGAGGTACGAGAAAATTGCATGCTGGTTATAAGTTTGTATATATGTCACTCTTCTTGATGTGAATATTCTTTCATAGTTAGGAAATCTAACGTATCAATCTTCCTGGTACACCAGCTAAAATTGGTGAAGGAAAGCGTGAGAATCAAAACCATGCTATCATACTATAGATATGAATCAAGTATGTGTTACTCTTCTTCATTCTCATAACTATAGATTTAATTATAGTATCCTCATGGTTAGTCTCTCTGTGCAGGACAACTACTTTGAAGAAGCTTTCAAGTTAAAAAAAAAATGTGTTGGAGATGTTAGTCGCAAGCCAACAATTTTGGGTCTCAGAGAACATATATTTACGGAATGTATAACTTCCTCGCAAGATATCAGTTTCTAAGACATGTCTAATCATGAAAGTATCAACGATGTGCATGTTTGTGTCCTTATGTTTCTCCCTTTCTTGGTAAAGTTTAAAGTTTATGTTTAAATAAGTCTGTCCAGAACAACGCGACTGCACCTGCATATATGTTTTTCTCGCGAGGCATGTTCCACAGTATGTCAGGGTTGGTAAGGTAACTACCAAATAGCCATGGACGGTGATCCATGTCAGCGACCATGATGGCTTGAACGCATCCTTCTAAGAGCAGAAATCGAGTGTTGTTAATACAAAATTTAGTATACATATGTTAGGATAATTTGTTGAGTGATCTATGTATATACATCACACGTAAATATATTTAGTCTTCAAATACAATTACATGTATAACACCTATCTAATATGTATATTGTTATATAATAAAAATTAATATTAAAAATATACCATAATTTTAATTATTTATAAATTTTCATCCCGCCTGTAGGGCGGGTCGGCCCTAGTACCGTATAATGTAATTGTGGGTCTGTGGCCAGATGGATATTAACTATCTTATAACCAAATTGTGGCCAATTGGATATTAACTATCTTAACCAAATTCCAAATTACAACTTAATGAGAAGAACTTTCATATTCTTGGTTGTAAGAAAAAAAGTCATAGTAGAAACGAATATGTTATTTGAAAAAAAAACTTAATAGTTTTTTTTTTACAACAAAAGACTGATCTATTACTCAAGCTTGAGGTGGTCTGGGAATCCAGACCGGAATAGAACAACCAACATACAACAACTCTCGATAAAAGGATCGAGCAGTATTGGCTAAATGATCGGACACAACATTTTGAGATCTAGGTACGTAGACAATCTTGAAGTCTGGGAAACAAATCCTCAGCGTCAAGAGTCTCTCCAGTTCTGTCGAAAATCTTGGCCATCTATGGGGGTTTGCGAGCATCGCTATTAATTCCTTGCAATCCGTCCCAAAGCGCTGACATGGCGAATGTTGAAGTATATTCTCCATTGCCCACCGCAGTGCTTCCAGCTCCGAATGCAAAGCCGACTCAATCCTGTTAATATTGCGCAAACCCATCAGCTGACTTCTTCCCATATTGTCCTTCCAATCCCAGCCACAGCCTGAAAATTGATCTGTAGAGGTCCAAGAACCGTCTATCATGCAAATATCTTGTAAGCTTATGGCCTGACTATCAGCATCTCTGTTTTCTTGTGATGTCACAATATCCTGCTCATTGGCTTGAAACCAGGCAAGACACTCACTCTCCGCATACCAGGCTAGTTCTAGAGGGTCTCTATCAATTCCTTTAAACAACTTATCATTCCGAGCCTTCCAAATGTACCATATTAGCCAAGGATAAGGGTCCCTGTCTAATTCTGGCATACTTATGGCCTTCTTCCTCCACAACAGGTAATCCATATTCGCGTATGTACTCTCCATGGGGAATAAAGTTGAGCTGGTGGGTATAGACGCTAGGGTCCACACCTGTAATGCCGGTGGACATTGAAAAATTGCATGTGCAATTGTTTCTTCCGGTTCACCGCATCGTGGGAAAAAGTTATCACATCTAATGTGTCGATGATTCAAAGCACTCGTTACAGCCACATGGCCTGTTATGACCTGCCACATAAGATGGCACATTTTCGGGGGTGCTTTAACCTTCCAGACATGTACTTCGAGTTTTGTGGTGCTAGGTTCTCCCACAACATTATTCTCTTCCTTCAGCAATACATTTCGAGCGACCCAATAGTCGGATTTGACTGTGTACTGACCATTCGTTGTGTAACTTCAACAATGTGTGTCTCTGTGATGTGCTGAGCTAATAGCCATACTCCTTATGAGAGGTATGTCATTCGCGTCAACATAATTCTCCAGCCGTTCCAGGTCCCAAGATGTTGTCTCTTGATTGATAAGATCACTCACTCTCATGTTCGGATGCAAAACCGGAGCCGATGCATGCGCTGGCCTTGCTGGGATTGTGGGAATCCAAGGGTCCTCCCATACTTTGACTTCATAGCCTGAATGTATTTTCTGTCTAACCCCCAGTAGCAATAATTCCCGTGCAGTCGAGATGCTTGTCCACACATATGATGAGCTACTAACAGTGAGCTTCCGCAAAGGCGAACTTAAACGGTAATATCAACCTCTCATAACTCGAGCTACCATGGAATCTGGGCTTTGTGCTAAACGCCACAACTGCTTAGCCAGAAGCGTCAGGTTAAACTCATGGATCATCCTAAAGCCAATACCCCCTTCCTCTTTAGGTAAACATAACTTATCCCATGTTGACCAGAGTAAGCCTCTTTTTGGTGGGTTTGAGCTCCACCAAAACTGTGCAATGGCACTAGCCAACCAGGATAGACTTAATCATTACTTCCTTTCCACCTTTTGATAACCACCTTCCCGTCCATCCATTCACTCTATTCCTAAGCATGTTCTTTAAGAAGGCAAAAAGCTTACATTTGGAGCCACTGATATCTTCTGGTATCCCTAGGTAAGAACCCATCCCTGCTTCGCTTTGGATCCCAAGTGTATCTTTGATCTCATGCCTGACCTCTTGTCTGATTCTCTTACCAAAGAGTAGAGATGACTTGTCAAAATTAATGCATTGTCCAGAAGCTTGTCCATATTTTCTGACCACTTTCATTACTTCTTCACATTCACGGGGCTCCGCCTTACAAAAGAAAAGGCTATCATCAGCAAAGATCAGGTGGAATATCGATGGACACGCACGCATGATGCGCATCCCCGTTATCTTTCCCTGGTTCTCTGCGTGATTAAGAAGGCTAACGAGCGCTTCCGTGCATAGAATAAAAATGAAAGGGGACAGAGGATCCCCCTGTCGTAAACCTCTCTCCGGGACAATATTCCCTCTTGGATGTCCGTTCATAAGGACCTTGTACTTTACTGAAGTTACGCATCGCATAATCAAGGTAATCCAGACTTCTGAGAAATCCATCTTCCTCATAGTGGCCTCAATGAAAGACCATTCCATTCGATCATATGCTTTGCTCATGACTGCTTTGATGTTCATCCTCTTATTTCGTCCACTTGATTTTGTTTTTAAGGAATGGAACAATTCTTGGGCTACCATTATGTTGTCTGATATCATTATAGTTTATTGCTAGTGACTTATATTAGAAAATTCATTTTTTTGTATAGAGAGTTTAAAAAGTATTCCTTATAAATATGATTTTAGTTAGTTAATTAATTTTGTTTTTCTTCTTAGTTACCAGGTACAATTTCCCATACAAATATGCAATAGAGTATCTAAATAAATAATAAATTAGGTGTTTTGTCCACACGTACAGATTTAATAATTTTACAAATATTTATAAATAAATATATAATCAATTAGATCTTAGTTTACTCTTTATGATGTTGTAAAAAAAAAATTTAATATACATACACTCAAAATATTCAATAATAAACTACACTTATTTCTATATATAAAAATTTTCATCATAATATAAATAATTTCCATTACATAAATTAAATTGAAAAACACTCATGTCGGTTTTTTAGATATGACAAAAATTTCAATATAGTAAAATTATATTTTATTACGTAAATTTAATTTGAAACCTTTTATATACGTAAGTTATATAGAAAATATATATATATATATGGATTTATATTTTTATTTTTAAAATAAGATGTAAAATAATGTTTTAGATAACAAAATATAAATTATTTTTATATATAATTATCAAATCAATAAAATTTGTTTTTTTGTTTATAATTAATTATATATTAACAAATATACCTGTTTTTCAAAGCTGACAACGACTATAAAACAATAAAACAATATGGATAAGGATAATTATCAAATTAATGATTAAAAAACCAAATATAATTAATTATATATTCACAAGTATAATTTTTTCAAGGTTAAAAAAGACTTCTTAACACAATATAAAATATTTTTTGATAAGGATAATTCTCACATCATTGAGATTCGATTTTTGTTTATGTTTAATTATATATTGAAATTTTTAATTAGTCATTAAGAATACAAACAATATTAACCATTCTAACTTTTAACGTGAGAGCTCCGTTGGAAAAACAAAATCATTTTGTAAATAATAGTATTATTTTTGAAAATTTTTAATTATTTATTAATGGTATAAAAAATATTAACCAGTTTAAATTTAACGTGAGAGTTTCGTTACAAAAAATCACTTTGCAAATAACAGTATAGATAATTAAAAAAAAAATGGATATCTCAAATTTTAAAACAAGCTTTAGTAATTTTGTTTTTTGTTTTTGTAGTACTCACGTTTTAAAATGTATATTTAATATTAAATTATTATTTATATATATATATTAATTTAAATATTCATTTATATCAAACATGGGTTAGTCCGTGCTTGGCATACAGATTTAAACTTAGTTAAGTGTCTTAAAGAACATTTGTTTTAACTTCAAAGAGTTGATTATTTCCAACGGATACCTAGCTTCCTAGACGCCCCTCGTCAACCCCCATTTATGCCAAATCGGTATAAAAAGTTGAATGTCCGATTTTAGTTATTCTAGCTGCCTAGACAGTTGCCTAATCTATTTTTCATTATAAACAAAATTTAAAATATTTTATCTATTTGATCTAAAATTTGATAAATGTAACTTATATTCATATTTTTAAAAAAATTATGCCATATTAACTTTTTATATATTCTATTTGTGTGTTTATATGGTTCTAAACATGAAAATATATTAATGTTATACACAATTAAAGATTAATATATTTTTAACATATCACAAATATAAAAATTTCACCATGTATAATCTTCGCTTAATCTCCGATATTCTCTCTAAGTGCTAGATCCAATCCTGCCGCATAACTAGCGCCTAGCACGTTTCCGAACAGGTTTTATTAACCATTTTTACGTTTGATCTTTGCTTGTATAGGATGTTATGATATCGAGAGTCGAAAACCTTGTTGTTGACTAAATTGCATAAAAACATAGTTGTGATTCTTTGAATATTATTTCTGAGTTCCTACGGAAGATTAAATCCTATGGTCCGCTAAACATTATTTTCAAAGAGAATTGAAAAATATCATCTCTTCAATTATTTTCACTAAAAAATATGATATGACATATTTAAAAGTGATGACATGGTTTATGACTAAATATGATATGGCAACTACATTTATGTTTGATTTCAAATTTTGGTAAAATTTTTTAAATATTGTAATACATAATCTTTAAAATAAATTTATTCAAATATCACAATTAATAATACAATAGTAGAAATACAAATACTTAACACTATTTTATAATCATATAAAATTTTACTAAACATGATTTTCAAAATTTTATACAAGATTTTTAAGAAATTATAAATATTTATATCGTAATACGTTTGTGTCCTTTTGATATCTATAAATTTTAGAAATCTTGTTAAGTTTTATTTTTTGATAATTATGCAATTTGTATATCATTTTTATTTTATACAAGTTGATTTAATATATATATATATATTAACTAAAAATGAATGAGTATTTATTTAAGATTATAATTTTAAAAATATAGATATCTATTGTTAAAATAAAAAAAATTCAAATAGTGATATTAAATAATATAATAGCATAAATATAAATATTTTTAAAAAATTAAAATATATTTAAGTCTATTTTATAATCATACAATTTGTTTGCTATAAAAATGCTTTTCAAAATTTGTACAAGCTTTTTAATAAATTATACATTTTAATTGTAATACTGCTGTCATTTTGATATCTATGATTTTTAAAAATTCTTCTAAATTTATTTTTTATTAAATATTTAATTTTATACTAATATTTATTTTTAATTTTATGATAATTGATTTAATATATCTTAAAATTGTTTTTAAATAAATTTAAAATTTAAAATTTTATTGCTACACATAGTGGAAGCTTCAGAGTTAATCATTTAATAATTACTGCACGTTTACGACAGTGACTCCAACCCAACAGTAACACATGAATCTAAAACATATAAGAGCAAACATAATTGTGGATGACTTAAAAGACAATATTAACCCTAGTGCTTATGTAAAAAAGATTCACTACATTATAACATAGTTACTCAGTAATAACCTACATTATAACATAGTTACTCAGTAATAACCTGTGCCTTATACAAAATGTGATTATTAGTTTCATTATTTTTTTAATAAAGAGACATTAAATCTGTTTAATCTGGATATCGATTGGTTTTAGGTTGTTTTTCAATTTTTAATCTTATAAATAAAACTATCATTCTAAATCAATATCTTTTTTTGGTCTGTTCGATTAAAATGTTTGATGTTTTTGATTTTTCTGGTGATAATCAAAAAATTATTATTATTTACTTTTTTTAATCTTATTTGAATTTAAATAATCTATTCGAATCAATGGTTTCATATTATAGCTTTTACATATAGTAGTTGAAGAAAAAATGAAAATAAAATTATTAAACAAAATCATTTCATTACAATTTGGCCGTCCATAGTGACAGAAGCAATAAGAAAAAAAATATTTCAACTTCCAAAAAAATTAGATACTTCAGTATAGTGAATATTTAGTTTTATAGGTGAACATGTTAATGTACACATGTATGTATATGAAAAAGTATATAAAATGGTTGATAAATATATAAATATATTGTTAATTAATATTAAAAAAATTATTGTTCAAAATAATTCATGAAAGATAAAATTTGTAAAATAAGATTAGTTGAAAATAAAATAGGCCTAGACATTATTGATTTTATTGATGTCCCGTCTTAAAAAAATCAATAATGTCTAGGCCTATTTTATTTTCAATTGATTTTATTTTTGGTGTATTTTTGCCCAATCAGTTTTTAGAATTAATCATTTATGGCAACAAAAAATTTACAGTTGAAACTGCTAAAACGAAAAAAACCTAAGGTTCTAAAACGCATACACACATTCATAACAGAAAAATAGTTATGTACTTACCATCAACAATTGACAAATGAAAGGGTTTTAGGGTTTCATTCGTAAAATTCGATCTCTTCTTAATAAGGCTGTTTATAAAACGTATTTTTACGACAGTGACTCCAACCTAATAGTAACACATGGATCTAAAATATATAAGAGCAAACATGATAACAGATGACTTAAAAGACAATATTAACCCTATAATTAGTGGTTATGTAACCCTATAATTAGTGTTTATGTAATAAGGATTTACTACATATAACATAGTTATAATCTTTGAATATAATAACATGTTATTTTTATTTAGGTCGTGCATTTACTTTATTTTGTTTGATGTCTTCATTCACTATCATGTTTGCTCTTATATGTTCTTCGTAGGGTTGTTGTGCATTGTCGTGCGCGTCCAGACCTTATAAGTATTACTTTAATTTCAAACTTGCAAGAGACTGTATTATGGTGCCAATTTAGTTTCACTGTGTTGATACCTTACTGATGACAATACATATTATATTTCTATTTTTTCATTTGTTAGATTGTTACTTTTTCTTTAAAAAAATTCATGGTTTCATTATTTGAGCTTAGTGACCAAAAAAGAAGAAGCAATTTTCATGAATTCACTTTTATGCTTAGGTTTTATGAAACATTCAAAAAATATTATAAAATATTTTTTATTCTTTTCGCTTTTATAAATTTCTCTATGTATTTTTGAAATTATGTATTTTAACGTATATTATGTTAGTTTAAATAAATTTATATTTGTTTTATATTTATATCCTGTTAGTTTTAAAAATTTTAAATGATTTTTTGAAAAATATTTATTTTGATCAACTATTAATCATTTGTTGTGGTTTTCCATTCTTTCAAACTGACATGTGCTACTTAAAATCATCTCCAGTGGTTGATTTGTCAGAGCATAATAAACTAGTTGAGTGCAGAGAATCGACCTATGAGTCATTGAATTTCTTGAGTACGTTTTTTGCTTAGGTTTATGTCTCTCTGGGTGACAATATACCCTAATAACCCACTTGAATTCATGGTGAACATTATTTTAGAACGATTCAACTACATGATGTACTCACATTTTGAGCATTCTTTTAAAAGACCAACATAGGTTTTCCAAGAGCTATTTGACGAGCATATCATCATAGTAGACTTCCATTGTATGCATGAGCTGGTTGATGGACATTTGATTGACTCACCTTTAATATGGTTCTCATGCATTTTAAAGACATAAGGACATGAAGTTGTAACAATACGTGCCATAATTAATGATATATTTTGTCTTTTCGTGACCTTCCGCATGCATGATAATTTGGTTTACCCTTAGAAACCGTCTTAATAATCCCCTATATGTTAATTGAGAATCATTTAAAAAGCTGTAACTTTAAGTTTGTAATAATTAAAAATAACCTCAATCATATGTGGCATAGTTCTTTGGCTTATATTTCAAAATCCAAAGATTCTAGAACATGTAATATAATATATAGTCTAAAATTTATACTCTCTAACAATATAATATTTCGTAGGATATAGTTGGTCGCATATATCAAATATTTATTGTTCCGCATACATTCCTTAAATAAAACCTACGGAATTACCTAATGTGATTAAAACATATATATGGCAATTAATGATTTTAAACAATAAAGATTTGACAACAATCTGTATACTTTTTCTCATTTTTTATTTCTTTATTATTAAAATAAATTACACAATTACATTAATCATATAATAAAAATCTAGTTTTTTTTTTTTTGTGTATGTTGTATTTCAAATTTTTTTAAAATGAGTATAAATTACTAAAACTGTTAAAAGTCTCACATAAAATTTTAGGATCAAGGTTTTAATTTTTTTCTATATTAAAATATAATGATTATAAGATCATATGAAGAAATAATTTTAATTGATATATACTTCATATTGTTTTAATTAAACTATACGTCGTATGAAAATACATACTTATTTTGATATTTGCATTGAACATATATTGAAAAGTAAATATTTGAATTTTGAAATATGTCAATTTTTTTTAAAAATGATTATAAATTATTGAAACTACTAAACATCTCAAATTAAAAAAAAAACGTTAATGTAAAGTTTTGTTACACAAATATGCAAATAATCATAAAATCATATGAGTAGAAACCTCATTTAATAAATATTAATATTAAAAGTGTGCTATATTAATATGTTTATATCATTTCAATTTAATTATATATCATATACAATATATAAAATTGATTATTTTGATTTATTTACCCTAATTGTGAATAAACAAGAGTGATAGTTAAATTTATATGCATACGCCAATTTATTACATAATAGTAATTGATTTCTCAGTTATTAAATATATATTTTTTTTTATTTATAATATGAAGAAAAATATAAAATAAATATAAAACATAAAGTGCAGATCTTAACCTAAGTATGTATCTCTATAATTATTTTAAATCTTAAGTATTTTTTAAATCCCAAGTCAAAAAAAAACAAACGAAATGAGAACAAACTTCAAAATAAATATTTATATCGAGTAATAACCAAAATAAAAATAAAAACATAACAAGAGGAAAACATTGAAGATAAATAGGAATGACACGTGAACGTAAACTTATCATAACCATAATTAGTTTTAAATTATTAAATCATGATATAAAACTGAGTTAATGTTTAATTTGTTAATTTGTTAATTTATTAGTTTTTTAAATCATTATGGTTATGTTAAATCATGACCGTAACTAGTTTTAAATTTTTTATTTGTATTTGAAAAACTTAAAATATTGTATCTAAAAATAATTTAAAATTTCACTTAATTTTTATAAAATTATTTTTAAAAGATTATAAAAACTATAGTTTTCTAATATTATTAGACAAATAAATAAATTATATTAAATTATTTTTGAAACTTATATATTTTAAATGCAAATATTTTACCAATTGCTTCTTAAGAAAGCATTTGAGAACTTGCTAATACTAGTGTTTCAAAAAAAAAAAAAAAAAAAGAACTTGCTAATACTCTATCAATCAAGCCCAGTGACACTCCGTTTATATTCCATCACTCGAACACTGAAAAGTGAAAAGATAAATGAAGTCGGGTCCATTAAATTCTAAGCTTTGATCTACAGTTCTAATTACAATTGTTTCTGATACTACGTATAGATAATTATATAAAAATTCCAAAATTCTAAAATTTCAAATACATATAAAAATAATAATATGTAAATTTTAAATTTGTCAACACAAAAATTTTATCTTTTAATTACATATATTCACCCTGCGCAAGGCGCAGGTCTTATCCTAGTAGAATTTAATTCTGAATAGATGGCAATGGGAAGCTATCATTGGGAAAACCTTTGTTGAGATCTATAATATCAACACAAACTCTAGCAACCCTTTATCAAGCCCGTAAATTTCTTTTATTTTAAAAAGAAAAAATCCAATTGAAAAAATCCCAATAGGTAGAAACCCTAGATTCTCTTTTCTTTCCTATAAAAGGAGGTGTCTCCTCCTCCTTTTCTCTGTAGAGAAAATAGAAGCGAAGCTCTGTAGAGATCCTGAGCCATCAGCCGTCAAGCGACTTGAACCCTAGCCGCCACCGCCATCTCCTATCAGTCACCACCGCTGGTTTACCTCTTCTTCTTCTTCATCGTTCTCTTTGTTAGTCTGAAAGGTAAGCCTCAGATCTCATGTTTCCCTTTCTTCATCTCTATGGTTTGTCACTTGGTATGATAGATCTGATCCCTAATCTCTTTTCTCATCTTCTATTGAGCGTGAAAGTACAGATCTGTGGTTGTGTTGCTACGTTCTTCTTCTTTAGATCTCGATCTGTGACATCGAGAAAGGCTAAGGTGAGAACCCGGCCGTGAACTTCTCACATGCTGTATAATACCTCAGGGAGTTAGTCTTTTGTTAATGTTAACCTAGATCTAGTTGCTATTTTGTGTTGATGTGATGAAAAGTGCATTGATTGATGATGTGAGTAAAAGAACCTAGAACATAATAGGATATTAAAGGATAACTGGTTGTGTGACAAGAATGAATGGTGATAAGAATGAAGGATGATAATAATGAATCTTGTTAAGAATGAATGTTGATGAAACTAGGGCGTTATGATGTCGTCGTTGAGGTATGAGGTTGTGTCGTAGTGTGACGAAGCGCCGGTTTGGCGAGTGCCAGTTTGGCGTGCCGGTTTGGCGAGTGCATGTTTGGCGTACCGGCTTGGCGAGTGCCAGTTTGGACGAGGGTTGGCATGGGTATGAGAATCGAACTTAAGAATAGTTGCAACGTCCGATAATACCAGAACATAAACGAGTTGATCGAAAAGGCATCGGAACAGGAAGCCGGGCTGGAAGAAGAGCGTAAGCAAGCTAAGAGAGTGCATGCGACAACTGTGAAAAGGACCTGGAAAATCTCAAGTGAATAAACCGGAGTTCCACCTAAAAACAATGTGAAAGGTGTGTAAAGAAGCACCTGGACAAGTGTTGGCATGGGGTGTGTTTTCGGTGCAAGCAGTTGGGACACCTTAAGAAGAATTGCCCGCTTAAACAACAATCGGATACTAGAAGTTTTCGCTGCGAACATCAAGGACACATAGCAAACAATTGTGGAGTTCATAAGACAAGAGTAGCAGATGGGACATTACCACCACCACCCAAGAGACAAGCACCATAGCCTAGGATCGTTATTGCTAGGGATCATCAATGAGCTGAGATGATCACAGTACGTTTTTATGCATAACTTCTTGCAAAAAAAACGATTAGTGTAAGGAAAGTGCACGTAAGTCTAGTAGTGTAGTCCTAGCGTGTTATTCGGGATCAGTAGAGGATGGGAGGAGTAAGTTCCCTTGTCCCACTAGAGAAACCTATAGTTTGTGGGTCTAAGTTATTAAGTTGTTGAATCTTTGAAAAGTTCTCAAAACCGGAGATCTTGCAAGAGTCGAGAGAAATGTGCTAGAGTGAATGACTACTATGGGAGTCTAGAGACGTGCCGACGATGAAGAAGTCTTAAAGACAGATATGACGAGTCTTAATGGATTACGCCAAAGCATGTGTCCAACTTCTTTGACAGGAGAAAAATATTATCCTTAATGAACAAGGGCTAGAACATCGCTTGGAACACTGATATGTTGCATATTTACTTAGTTTTAACCTTGCATTCTTACTTATGTTGAGCATATAGATTAGATTTAGGCACCTTTAGGTTGCATATTGCATACATTTGTCTTTATCAGGTCATGGAACATGCTATGGAGTCTCTGGAGGTGTTTGGGGTCGATTACATGTCAAAAGAAGGTGCAAAGGTGTCATTTGGCGAGCCGGAGCAACCACAGCGGAGTCAAGAGGTCGCTTCAAGCAAAACTAGCCGGAGCGGGGTCGTGCAGCGGGTCCGGAGGGTCGCTCCACGTCCACAGCGGAGGTTTGGCAGCGGACGCAAGGGGGTCGCTCGCCTTTGAAGAAGAAAAGAGAGAGCTCACAGCGGGCCTTGGCAGCGGGGTCAGGACCCCGCTGTGAGCTCCGGAGCGGGGTCGTGCAGCGGTGTGGTGACCCCGCTGCGCGTATTATGTGTGATGAAAAACTTAAGTTTTAGGGACCTTTTTGCAATTTCGTTTTTTATATTCTGAGTTGGAAAAACCTAAGTTTAAGTTGTTCTGTAAGCGACCATTGAAGATTATCTTTGTTCTTAAAGAAAATACTTGAAAACCTATTGGAAAGTTCATCTTTTAAGATCATTGATTTCATTGTTCATTGTTTTTACTTGTCTATTTCATCATCTACATGATTAAACTTGAATCTAAAATGGGTTTAAGAGTAGTCATGATGTGTAGTGAGTAAATCACCCTTGAATCGATGGGTTAGGGAGACTAAGGATGATTAGTCTAGAATTAGAGTGTTTAGTTTAGATTTCTCCTATTCCTTGCTTGAAGAGTGATCCTAATGCTTCTCTTGAGTTGGCCACTCAAGGGTTGATCTTTAGACATTTCCCACTCACAAAGTGTTCGATGAAATGTCTGAGTCAACTCTTCTAAGCTTTTAACATCCTTTACCAGGGATACTTGTTGTTAAAGGTGTTAAGATGGGTAATTGACTTGTTCCTAATGATTGCTTTCATGATATTCAACCAAAGAAGTTTGATGTTTGAATTGTGTTTGCAAATGAACATTCATCTAGACATAGAGGTTGTTTAGAATTGTGTCTAGGCCTAAGGTAGATAGATTAATTGATCACTTGCCACTCTTAGTTCGAAAACTGATCATCCAAGGTCATTGTTCCCTACACCCATGGGTTCTCCCGTCTTTAATTGTTAAAGTTTATTCAGTCATTGCATTCTTTACTTCATTTCGATATTAGTTGTAATTCAAAACCAATCAACCATATGATCGCACTTAGATTAAGCTAGTACTTGTATTCTCGGTGCTTTTAAATCTCTTAGAACTGGTTCGACAATCTTTTATACTACATCATTTGTCTTAGGAGCCTTGAAAACTCCTAATATCAAATTGGCGCCGTTGCCAAATTCTGAGTTAATTGAAACATTGAGATTTAGTCACTTGCTTGAGACTAAGTCATTTTTTATTTTATTTTGTTACTGATTCTCTATCTTCAACTCTTTTTGGATTTCAGGTGTATGAACTTGATGAGCAAAGGCACAACAAACCTTGTTCCAAGAGTTCCTGACATCCGGGCTTTCGAAAGAGAGATATCAAGGCAGAGAAAACAAGCAGCGCAACTTGCCCAACAACAGAGGTTGGATACTGAGATGGACCCACCGATTAACGTCAATGGTCAAAACCAAGTTCACCCACCTCGCCTAGCTCGCCCTATTGGCACTTATGACCGTCCGAACCTTCATGGCAATAGGTTGGGAATCCGTGCGCCAGCTGTGGAAGCAAACAACTTTGAGGTGAAACCAGGACTCCTCAACGTGATCAAAAACAACAAGTACCATGGGTTACCTGTTGAAGACCCATTTGATCACTTGGACAAGTTTGACAGCTACTGTGGCTTGTCAAAGACCAATGGTGTGTCCGAGGATGCATTCAAGCTGAAGCTATTCCCTTTCTCTTTGGGGGATAAAGCACGTCAATGGGATAAGTCCTTACCCAGTGACTCTATCACTACCTGGGATGAGTGCAAGAAAGCATTCTTGGAGAAATTATTCTCTAGCTCAAGGACTGCCAAGTTGAGAAATGAGATATCCAGCTTCCAGCAAAAGAACTTGGAAGGATTCAGCGAAGCATGGGAGAGATTCAAGAGTTATCAAGCACAATGCCCACACCATGGTTTCTCCAAGGAGAGCTTGCTCAGTACTTTCTACAGAGGTGCTTTACCTAAGTATAGAGCGAGATTAGATTCGGCCAGCAATGGGTTCTTTTTGGGAAGGTCTGAAGAGGATGTAGAGGAGCTGGTAGACAACATGGTAAAGAGTGACGCGGTCTACAGCGGTGATCATGACAGAGGTAGTAGGGGAGATGATAAGCAGACAAGAAAGGAACTGAAAGCTCTACAGGATAAGATTGACATCCTCATTGCAGAAAAAGCTACTCAAGAACAGCTGCACTTTGTTGGGAACTCAAGCAATGAAGCACAACCTGTGACAAATGAGGTTGATGGAATAGAAGACCAAGAAGAGTTGTGCTTCATCAACAACAATGGTAGTTGGTACAAGAAAGAACCAAACTTACGTTACAACAACTACCCACAAGGAGGTTACCAACAAAGGAACAACCAGCAAAGGAGTTATCAGTCTCAGCAAAACGCACCTCCAGGTTTCACCAACAAAGGGAACCAGCCTACCCAACAGCCACAGCAGCCTAACCCTTCTCCGTCTACTCCACAAGAAACTAGCACCGACGCTCTATTGAAACAGATTTTGGAGTCTCAGACAAGAAGTGAAAAACATGTTGGCTATGAGCTCAAGAACCTCCATGCCAAGATCGATGTCAGTTACAATGACCTCAACAACAAGTTCAGGACTTTGGAAAACCAGTTTGCTTCCATGAACACAAACACAAATCGCCAGCAAGGATCCTTACCTGGAAAATCTGAGCAAAACCCCAAGGAGACTATGAAAGCCATCACCCTGAGGAGTGGAAAAGAACTAGCTTCCAAGACTCTCAACAAGGATGCTGAGAAACAAGGTGAGGGGGTAGCCATCAATATAGATGAAGAAGTTGTAATTGTGGATGAGAAGATCAATGATGAGATCCTGGAGAAGATTATTGAGGCTAAGGGTAAAGGAAAGGTTGGGGAAGAGAAGGAAACATCAAAAGATGATGAAGTTGTTACTCCAGCAAGTGAGAAGACTTTTGTTCCTCCTCCTTATGAACTCAAACTCCCATTCCCTGGAAGGTTCAAAAGGCAACTGCTAGAGAAGTACAAGGCTTTATTTGAGAAGCAAATGAGTGAAATTCAAGTCACAATGCCTATCATTGACGCTTTCATGCTAGTTCCTCAATACAGCAAATTCCTGAAAGATGTTGTGACTGCAAAGAAGAAAGAGATGGAAGGCATGATGATCATTACTCATGAGTGCAGTGCTATCATCCAGAGGCTTGATGTTCCAAAGAAGCTACAAGATCCAGGGTGCTTCACATTACCTTGTGCTATTGGACCTATGATTTTTGAGAGATGCCTCTGCGATTTGGGAGCTAGTGTCAGCTTGATGCCTTTATCTGTTGCAAAAAGGTTTGGATTCACTCAGTACAAGAAGTGTAGACTCTCTCTAGTGTTGGCTGATCGCTCAGTAAAGTACCCAGTTGGTATCTTGGAAGACCTCCCTGTGAAGGTTGGAAACTATGAGATCCCTACAGATTTTGTGGTACTTGAGATGGGAGAAGAAGCTCAAGATCCTTTGATCCTTCGGAGGCCATTCTTAGCTACAGCTGGAGCTATTGTCAATGTGAAGGAAGGCAAGATTGATCTGAATTTAGGAAAAGGGAACATCCTTAACTTTGACATCAAGGAGATAATGAAGAAACCAACGGTGCAAAGACAAATCTTCTACATTGAAGAGATGGATGCCCTAGCTGACGAGTTTCTTCAAGAATTGTCACTGGAGGATCCCCTACAGCATGCCTTGACGATAGAGAGAGAGTCCACAGTAGTTCAGAATGAGGAGAGCATTGCCTATGGGATGATAATGGACTCACACAAAGGGGTGGTTAAGACGGATCAGTATGAGGAGCTGCCTCAATTGATTCATCAAGTAGCCTCAGTCACCAAACATGAAAGAGCTCAGCAAGATGATTGGAGTGGGCTAAAGGCACCCAAAGTGGAGCTTAAACCACTTCCCCAAGGATTAAGGTACGCATTTTCTGGAACCAATGAGACCTATCCTGTCATTGTGAGTACTGAACTGAAAAAAAATGAGCTATCTGAACTTTTAATAACACTTAAAAGATTTAGAAAAGCAATAGGATACTCACTTGATGATATTAAAGGAATATCACCTTCTTTATGCATGCATAGGATACATCTGGAAGATGAATCAATGACCTCTATAGAGCATCAAAGAAGGTTAAATCCTAACCCGAAGGATGTTGTAAAGAAAGAGATTCTTAAACTTCTCGATGCTGGTGTGATTTACCCTATCTCAGATTCTAAATGGGTATCTCCTGTGCATGTAGTTCCAAAGAAAGGTGGTATTACTGTGGTTAAAAATGACAAAGATGAACTGATACCAACAAGAACTATCACAGGGCATAGAATGTGTATTGACTACAGGAAATTGAACTATGCATCTAGAAAGGATCATTTTCCATTACCATTTATTGATCAGATGCTTGAGAGACTCGCAAATCACCCTTTCTATTGCTTTCTAGATGGATATTCGGGATTCTTCCAGATACCCATACATCCCAATGATCAAGAGAAAACGACATTCACATGCCCATATGGTACCTTTTCTTATCGAAGGATGCCATTTGGGCTATGTAATGCTCCAGCCACCTTCCAAAGGTGCATGATGTCGATTTTCTCAGATTTAATTGAGGATGTTGTGGAGGTGTTTATGGACGACTTCTCTATCTATGGGTCCTCGTTTTCTGCTTGTTTGTCAAATTTGTGCAGGGTCCTACAGAGATGTGAAGACACCAATCTTGTGCTAAACTAGGAGAAGTGTCACTTCATGGTTAAAGAAGGGATTGTGCTTGGACATAAGATTTCAGAGAAAGGGATTGAGGTAGACAAGGCTAAGATTGATGTGATGGTGAGTTTGGCTCCTCGGAAGACAGTCTAAGACATCAGGAGTTTTCTTGGTCATGCTGGGTTCTATAGAAGATTCATCAAGGCTTTCTCTCAGATTGCTAGACCATTAACCAAGCTACTGTGCAAGGAAGCTGCCTTTACCTTTGATGCAGAGTGCCTTGAAGCCTTTAAGAAGCTGAAGAGTGAGCTCATTAGTGCTCCCATTGTTCAACCACCAGATTGGGACCTTCCTTTTGAGATAATGTGTGACGCTAGTGACTACGCTGTGGGGGCTGTTTTGGGGCAGAAGAAAGATGGCAAAACTCATGTCATCTACTATGCAAGCCAAACTCTGAATGATGCGAAGATGAAGTATGCAACTACTGAGAAGGAAATGCTAGCCATTGTCTTTGCCTTTGAGAAGTTTAGAAGCTACCTAGTTGGATCTAAAGTCATTGTCTACACAGATCATGCCGCCCTGAGACATCTCATGGCAAAGAAAGATGCACAACCTAGGCTTTTGAGATGGATCATTTTGCTTCAAGAATTTGATTTGGAGATCAAGGACAAGCCAGGAGTTGAGAACGGTGTAGCTGGTCATCTGTCCAGGCTGAAGGTAGAATGTGGTGCCCCATTGATGAAGGACTTCCAGAAGAACAGATCATGGCTATTGAGGCGGTGATGGCAGTTTGTGAGACTGGTAGAAAACTTGAAGAAGTCAAGGCTACAGAAGAAAAGGAACCTTGGTATGCTGATTTGGTGAACTACTTAGCCACAGGAAGAGAGCCTTTGGATCTTGTGGGTTATGCCAAGAAGAAGTTCTACAAAGATGTGCAGAGATACTATTGGGATGAGCCGTACCTCTATATTCTCTGCAAGGATCAGCTTTATAGGAGAGTGGTTGCCAATGAAGAGGTTGATGGGATCCTTACACATTGTCATGGATCATCTTATGGAGGCCACTTTGCTACCTTTAAAACTGTTGCAAAGGTGCTACAAGCTGGATTCTGGTGGCCACATATGTTCAAGGACACACAAGACTTTGTTTCAAGATGTGATTCATGCCAAAGAAGAGAGAACATTACCAAGAGGAATGAGATGCCTCAAAACCCCATCCTTGAAGTTGAAGTGTTTGATGTGTGGGGTATTGACTTCATGGGACCTTTCCCATCCTCTTATGGGAACAAGTACATCCTAGTAGCTGTAGACTATGTCTCCAAATGGGTGGAAGCTGTTGCAAGCCCCACCAATGATGCTAAAGTTGTGATCAAGATGTTCAAAAGCACTATCTTCCCAAGGTTTGGTGTTCCAAGGGTTGTGATCAGTGATGGAGGTACTCACTTCATCAACAAGTTACTAGAAACACTTCTCAAGAAGAATGGTGTGAAGCATAAAGTGGCAACTCTTTACCATCCCCAGACTAGTGGCCAAGTTGAGGTTTCCAACAGAGAAATCAAGTCCATTTTGGAGAAGATTGTGGGAGTTACAAGAAAAGATTGGTCTAATAAGCTTGATGACGCACTTTGGGCTTATAGGACAGCTTACAACACTCCTTTGGATACTACACCTTTCAATCTTGTGTATGGGAAGGCTTGTCACTTGCCAATAGAGCTTGAGTACAAGTCATTATGGGCAGTCAAGTTGTTGAACTATGACATCAAGAGTGCTAAGGAGAAGAGACTTTTCCAACTACAGGAGCTTGATGAGATAAGAATGGATGCTTTTGAGAACTCAAGGATCTACAAGGAGAGAACCAAGGCCTTCCATGACAAGAACATTCTGAAGAGAGAGTTCAAGGAAGGGGATCAAGTACTTCTCTACAACTCTAGGCTGAAATTGTTTCCAGGAAAGCTCAAGTCAAGGTGGTCAGGTCCATTCAGAGTTAAAGAGGTTAGACCATATGGTGCAATAGTTCTGTGGAGTGCTGATGGCAAGGATTTCACAATCAATGGGCAGAGAGTTAAGCTTTACATGACTACTACACCTAAGGAAGATGGAACTTCGATTCCACTTTCCGATCTCACCTCCGCCTAATCCTCTTGAGGCAAAGTCAAGCTAGAGACTTAAAACAAGCTCACTTGGGAGGAAGTCCCATGTCTATCCATATACATAAAAAAATAAAAATAAAAATAGAAAGAAGAAGAGAAAAGATGTGGAGTATTTTCGTCAAGACCCACCCGGGGTGTCGCAGCGGGTACCAAGGGCCGCTCCGGAGCACAGCGGGGTTGACGCAGCGGCGTTGCAGGGCCGCTCCCACCTGGAGCAGGGTTGAAGCACCGGAGGCTAGACGGTCGCTCGTCTTTTTGACGACGAAAAAAAATGAACGCCACAGCGGGGTGCTGCAGCGGAGGCAGAACACCACTCCCACCTGGAGCGGGGTTGAAGCACCGGGGGCTAGACGGTCGCTCGTCTTTACAGCACGTGAAAGAAGAACGCCACAGCGGGGTGCCGCAGTGGGGCTGCGGGGCCGCTCCGGACCACACCGGGGTTGACGCAGCGGGGCTGCAGGGACGCTCCACGACCAGGTAAGTCCTCTAACCGCCCTAAACCGGCTCAGACCGGTTCGCACCCAACTTAAATTGAACCGGTCGCCATTAACCCTCCCCATCGACATCTTCCCCTCTCCATTCTTCCCCTTTCTCACAATCAAACTCTCCAAATTCTCTCAACACCTAAATCATCATAACTCACTCAGTTCTTCACCAAATCAACTCATTCTTCTTCCTAAATCAAAATTTTCATCCCTAGAACATGTTTCTTGTGTCAATCTGTCAGTTTCATTTCATCACAGCAAGGTATGAGAATTCTAAGTTTCAAATTCGTAGGTCTAAAAACCCTATTTTGAAAACTTGAATTTTGCTCAATTTCTTGCTTGATTATGGTGAAATAGGCTAGGAAATGCATATATATCATGATGGGTTGTTAAAATTGTGATGGATTTGAGTTGAAAATGAACTTTGCCAAATTAGGGTTCTTGAGATTTTGGGGAATTTTAAGAATGTACACAATTGAGTTTGATTGTGGTTCCTCATGCTAAATTGAAGTGCTTGAATGCTTGTTTTAGGAGTCTTTCAATTCTTAAAGCTCACTTGATAAGTATAATCAACATTTGGTTGCTAAAGTCTCTTTGAAGTTTTGATTTTGTAGGCACAATGGGACGATCGAATAAAGATAAGGATGCCGCAAAAGAGAAAGAAAAACAAGAGCGAGAGACTCTTTGAGGGGGAAGGCTCTAACCAGCACACCCAATGAGGGATCATCTAGGCAACAAGTGTTGGCAGCCAAGAAAGCACTTGAGCAAGAAAAGAGAAAGGGAAAGAAAGTAGCAACCTCTAGCAGAGTAGAGGGTGATGAAGACAGTGGAGAAGATCCAGCTCCAACCAAAAAGGCAAGGAAGTCCACTGAGGAGGGATGAAAACCTTATGCCGATAGAGAAAAAGACCAGAAACCAACCTCAGCTGTGTTCTTAGACTTCCTAAAGCAAGGTGTGATCTGGCCTGCTACAAGGTTTGGAGATACGGAACTGATGGAGGAGATTGGTATTGATGATGATGTCAAGGCTATGCTAAGCAACATGAACATGTCCAGCTTCTACTTCTTTGCTCATCCCACCTACAAGGAGCTGTCTTGTGAGTTCTTGTCCTCATTGGTGGTAACTTATCAAGAGTCTCAGCATGTGAGGCAAGGATGGGGAAAGATAACGTTCAAGATTAAGGGAAGAGTTCACAACGTTACCTTCAAGGATATTGGGCGGTTATATGGATTTACAGATGCTCAATACTACCATCTTCCTAGGCTTACTAATATCTCCAGAGACAGCAACATTCCAGCGAGGGTTTGGAGAGCCATCACCGGAACACCTCACGTCACGGGGAAAGACAAGAACTCAGCCATCAGAAACCCAGCGATACGATACTTTCACAGGATGCTGGTACACGCGCTCTTCCCTCGTAAGGATCCTGGCTCAGTAACTGAAGATGAACTGCGACTTCTTTGTCTAGATCTGGCACGCTTTGCACCAGATAATATTCCATTTGATGTCAGTGAGTTGTACAAGGACTTTGGAATGGTTGGATTCTTCATGACACGCCTTGAGTACTATAGGGATTGGGCTTGGCCAACAGAGGATTCAGAGCCTCAGATTGGGATTGGAGGCATGATCACTCCTCTACTCCAGCACGTCGGTGTTAAGTTGGATTCTAGTTGCATTGGTCCCACCTTCCTCGATGGAACTCACATGAAGATTGCTCAATTTTTCAGTGGAAGATACGATGGAGACTGTGTCTACACATACAAGAAGCTGGGTAGAAATGTTGAAGTGATCCTCCCCAATAGGAACATCACAGATCTCAATCTTCCAGGAGCAGTTGCCTTTAATATTGGAGAGGAGCATGCACTCGGGCCTCATGGAACACTAGGCCCCATGGTAGTAAGCAAAAGGAGAAGGGGTAATTCATCTATTCGATCGGTAAGAACGCAACAACCAGAGAGGCAGGAGAACACTGATGAAGCAATCTACGGGCCACCTCGCTACTACTTTGAGCCTTATGCAGGAGCTCTAGCCCCAGGACCTCTCCGCGATGCTCATGAGCACATTGATAAGCTCCAGCGATGGAACAAAGCTCAAGATTGCGCCTTCTACAAGCTTAAGACGAAGTATAAGGAGCTGAAGAAGACGATGAAGAAGACACTAAAGAAGATGGCTGATATTTTGGTAAGAGGAGGTGTAGCAGGATGTAGCTCCAGCGACTTTGCAATGGCCAGCACATCAGCTCCTCGACCTCAGCGTGACAGCCAGCAAGAGCGTGCTAAGCGCAACTTTGTGGCCCTTCCATCAGAATCAGGGAACAAATCTCCATCCTTGACATCCTCCGATGATGATTCTGGCGACAATGTGAGTAGCGCACCAATGGATCAGTCCGGTGCACCATACGGCTACTAAAATGCAGCCTACAATCCCTATGGTCCTCCTTATGGCTACAGCGCCCCACAGCCAGGCTACTACATCACATACCCTGACCCAGACGAGTCTGACTCACCCGGTGGAGATACTCCTTCCAACCCCGACAACTAGCGAGGTACTCCATCCCTTACCATTGTATATACCGCTTTCATTTCCTTCATTTTATTTCCATTCTCGGTATCTCTCTCTACTTAACAACACAGAGACTGTGTGACTTAAGTGTGGGGGAGGTACCAAGCATTTAATCATGTTTTCTTTGTTGATTTTGAGTCTCATGCATTGCATTGTACATATAAAAAAAAATAAAAAATAAAAAAAAAACTGAAAAATCAAAACAAAAACAAAAATCATGTAGGTCGCATCATTTGCATTTTTAGGAGAGTCTAGAGCATATAGTTTGCATTCACTTGCATTGGGAACAATGATTTTAAAACACCTTGTAATGAACACTTGTCAAGAGCTCAAAGTGACACCCTAGTAAGACACATCAAGTAGCTTAAACACCTCTTGAAAACCTTGCACGCTTCGAGCCTTGAAAACTCTTCTTGAAACATGTTTGCTTGCTTTAAATCGACATTGTTCTTAAAACCAGCTCCAATCTGAATTTTGGCTTAATGAACTTAATATCTCTTGAATATGGGAACTTGCACACTTGATCATGGATCTCATACACATTTGGGTTATCTTATTCCATTTTCACCACTCTTTTGTTAACCCAAATGGTACTCCACACCCTTGAATTGAACCCAAGCCATTCTTTTGAGACCAAACATATAATTTGCATGAGTGAGGCCTTCTTTTGATAGCTTTTCATGTGCAAAATCTTGAGAGTATTGGAGGCGACATAGGTTTGTTCTCATCTCTTGCTAGCATGGAATCTCTTTTGAGCTGGCATCTAGGATGGTGAGTGGGGTTTATGTATTTCAAAGCTGATATTTTGGGTTGTAAATGAGAGATTATGAGAAAGTTGAACCAAAGTGTACCTTAAGAAAAGGAAAGAAAGCCACTAGGAACCAAACCGAATGAAGAAGAGCTCTAGATTATGTATTAAGTAACCCTTCCCATAAGAAAAAATAGGAAACAAAGAAATAAGTTTGGGGGAGAAGATGTGTAAAGAAGAAGAGTTAGAGCTACCAAATAGAAAGCTTTTAACAAGTCCCTAGTTAGTTGTGTTAGTAAAAAAAAAAAGAGAGAGAGAAGAGAAGTGCTTGTTCATGGGGAGAGTGATGTGAAAAGAGACTATTGGGGTATGAGATGAAGAATGAAAGGGGTAGACATTGTGATCACTTAGAAAAGGGTAGAATGATGAGAATAAGACTATGTATGCATCAGTTGCCTCTAGTCTTAGATAAATTTTGCATATTGATCAAGCTCCTTATTTTTGAGTGATAGTCACTAAAAATGATACATCTGAACCCTCCTTTTCACTCTCATTAGTCTTGTTGCTCGCCTAGCCAAATGATTGAGATCATGTGACCATTTGTAAGACTTCACTTTGTGTGTGTGTGTGTGTGTGTGTGTGAACTAATGTGAGGGCTGGTTTAAATACTTATAAATTGAAAAGTATTGCATCTTGTTTAAAGGCATAAGAGTGTGTTGATAGGCCTAGAGAAGCTAGAGTGTGATAAGAGAGTGTGTTCATGCTATTTGGAATGTCTCCTTAGGATGTTAAGTTGAGTTCTTAGATGTGTTTTCTCTTGGTTATGAGTTCCCACCTTCAAACCTCTCTTCCCATAAGTCCTTGAAAGTTCACTTGAGGACAAGTAAAGGACAAGTTTGGGGGAGTTGATATGTTGCATATTTACTTAGTNAAGCTAGAGTGTGATAAGAGAGTGTGTTCATGCTATTTGGAATGTCTCCTTAGGATGTTAAGTTGAGTTCTTAGATGTGTTTTCTCTTGGTTATGAGTTCCCACCTTCAAACCTCTCTTCCCATAAGTCCTTGAAAGTTCACTTGAGGACAAGTAAAGGACAAGTTTGGGGGAGTTGATATGTTGCATATTTACTTAGTTTTAACCTTGCATTCTTACTTATGTTGAGCATATAGATTAGATTTAGGCACCTTTAGGTTGCATATTGCATACATTTGTCTTTATCAGGTCATGTAACATGCTATGGAGTCTCTGGAGGTGTTTGGGGTCGATTACATGTCAAAAGAAGGTGCAAAGGTGTCATTTGGCGAGCCGGAGCAACCACAGCGGAGTCAAGAGGTCGCTGCAAGCAAAACTAGCCAGAGCGGGGTCGTGCAGCGGGTCCGGAGGGTCGCTCCACGTCCACAGCGGAGGTTTGGCAGCGGACGCAAGGGGGTCGCTCGCCTTTGAAGAAGAAAAGAGAGAGCTCA
Source organism: Eruca vesicaria subsp. sativa (assembly GCA_932364175.1). Lineage (NCBI taxonomy): Eukaryota > Viridiplantae > Streptophyta > Magnoliopsida > Brassicales > Brassicaceae > Eruca > Eruca vesicaria. Next base: position 262,149 of record CAKOAT010160710.1, on the reverse strand, counting down.
CAGCGGGCCTTGGCAGCGGGGTCAGGACCCCGCTGTGAGCTCTGGAGCGGGGTCGTGCAGCGGTGTGGTGACCCCGCTGCGCGTATTATGTGTGACGAAAAACTTAAGTTTTAGGGACCTTTTTGCAATTTCGTTTTTTATATTCTGAGTTGGAAAAACCTAAGTTTAATTTGTTCTGTAAGCGACCATTGGAGATTATCTTTGTTCTTGAAGAAAATACTTGAAAACCAATTGGAAAGTTCATCTTTTAAGATCATTGATTTCATTGTTCATTGTTTTTACTTGTCTATTTCATCATCTACATGATTAAACTTGAATCTAAAATTGGGTTTAAGAGTAGTCATGATGTGTAGTGAGTAAATCACCCTTGAATCCATGGGTTAGGGAGACTAAGGATGATTAGTCTAGAATTAGAGTGTTTAGTTTAGATTTCTCCTATTTCTTGCTTGAAGAGTAATCCTAATGCTTCTCTTGAGTTGGCCACTCAAGGGTTGATCTTTAGACATTTCCCACTCACAAAGTGTTCGATGAAATGTCTGAGTCAACTCTTCTAAGCTTTTAACATCCTTTACCAGGGATACTTGTTGTTAAAGGTGTTAAGATGGATAACTGACTTGTTCCTAATGATTGCTTTCATGATATTCAACCAAAGAAGTTTGATGTTTGAATTGTGTTTGCAAATGAACATTCATCTAGACATAGAGGTTGTTTAGAATTGTGTCTAGGCCTAAGGTAGATAGATTAATTGATCACTTGCCACTCTTAGTTCAAAAACTGATCATCCAAGGTCATTGTTCCCTACACCCATGGGTTCTCCCGTCTCTTAATTGTTAAATTTTATTCAGTCATTGCATTCTTTACTTCATTTCGATATTAGTTGTAATTCAAAACCAATCAACCATATGATCGCACTTAGATTAAGCTAGTACTTGTATTCTCGGTGCTTTTAAATCTCTCAGAACTGGTTCGACAATCTTTTATACTACATCATTTGTCTTAGGAGCCTTGAAAACTCCTAATATCAAACACCGTTGGAAATATAAATAAGACGCGATTGGAAGTCTAAGAGGACATACACAAGTGAGATATGTTAGTGCAAGAGGACATATCTTGACTAGAATTTTTGGATGTGTAACAATGCGCTCCAGTTCAAGAAACGAATGAGTGTCCCATGTGATGAAGGTCTGAAGGACATGATCTTAAGATAAGTCCCTAAGTTACAATATCACCGATGAGTACTGGCACGATCTTACAGCGCATTGCATATATGGCGTATGGATACGAGGAATATAGGGGAGGTTGTTTAGGAACCCTATATGCTTGATCGAAAGTGGGGGAGAACTAAGGACAAAGTCGAAGAGGACCTAGGAAACCACAGGCAAGTAGAATAGCCCGATATGGACTAGGAAGAACACAAGGCTGCTGCCAGGTTGTCCCAAGAGATACCTTGGGACGGTGGAATCCAAATATGTGGATGCATTGACCAAAGAACATGGGGACATAGGGGAGTAAGGGAAATCAGAGTAGCGCAGCGGAGGTGTGGTGGCAAGCCGGCAGCGCACCACAATAGATGTTTTGATTTCACGATGACACCACACGTGAGGGGAGTAAATGAGGGTAGACGTACCCTAGATGACATTTCAAAGCCAGCAGGAAGAATACGTCTCACCGTAACTATAAGCAGAGTATATGTGAAGTTGGTGAACCACAAGGAAATGTTGACTTATAAGGGAGGATGAGATATAAAATGATGAGGGGCCTCCGTAAAGTTAGTGAGCCAGGATGTTACAGGAACCATTAGTGAACAAGTGATGTGTGCTGCCCACGTTGGTTGGGATGTTTGTGGTTTGAGTTCTGACACTCAGAAATCGGGGGAGAATTCTATTAAGTGGGGGAGATTGTAACAACCATTTACCAGGCCCGTAAATTTCTTTTATTTTAAAAAAGGAAAGCCCAATTGAAAAAGGTCAAATAGCTAAAACTCTTAGGCTCCCTTCTCTTTCCCAGAAAAGGAGGTGAAGTCGTGTAAGGTCATGAGGTGTACGGGTGATTAGCTTGAGAACTCGTGGAATAGAGAGTTTAGAGAATCTTGTTAGATGAATGCTAGGTCATATAAACTTATGACTTGTGCTTGTTGTGTTATGTGATTTGAGATGAGTTCGTAGGTTCCTAGAACCTATCCTCACTGAGTAATCTCAATTACTCACCCTTCTTTTTGCAAGGATGATCGAGGAGGTGCAGGAGTAAGAGTCAAGATAGTGCAATCTATTTCAGTTTCGTTTTAAGATTTTTTCACTACGTTTTCTTAAACTATTGTTATGTTATTCAGTTTTCATTGAATTTAGTTACTTGTAAGACGATTAAGATTCATCTAAAAGAAAGTATTGGATTGAAGAGAAGTGTTGTTATGGTTGAAAGTAGGATCCTATGGACAAGGTTGTTACACAGACGATCTGCTTGCCATTTTTCACTTGCAAGGGACACTGCTCCTAGTAATCATTCAGGTTCTTTGTTAGCTGGATTGAAAGGCTTAGGTCAAGATTCCACATCTTCTGCTTAATTGGTTTATATGTCGGACTGATGTTAAGTCATGAGATATAATTTGTGCATTAGTTCCATTCATTTCATCAATCGATCATGCAAAAGTGGAGACGTTTGTTCATGGAACTTTATGAACTCGTCCTTAAGATCCTCTACCAATGTGGGTCTTATGGCAACACATCTCACTCGGTCACTATAGTTGATCTGCTACTTATTTAATGAGGCTGCACTTAAGGCTGGTCATGCTATGTAGTTACGAAGGCGAAAATTCATGACCGTTGAAACATGTTCCAGTCAGTAGCGGATCAGACCAATTATTTGATGGGGGCACACTAATAAATATGTTCTTTAGCTCTGGATTTTTGTTCATTCAAAAAAAGTTTCAGTGTGTACAATCCATGATAGGAGTAAACAAAACCGGACCAAACGGTCGGTTTAAACACTGTTTGTAGAAGAAGAAAAAAACAGTTAAAGAACAACATTAAAAGAAAAGAAAAACAAGACACCACCAATAGGCAGCATTGTAGGACGTCTCACCAAAGAAAGGTGAAAATTAGAGTAGGTCATGCCATTGCAGACTGTGGCAAGAGTATGACAATGGTACGACATACCCCTTCAAGCTGATAAGAAGTTAGGTTGTTGCTGCTTCCTGAACAAACCAGTGGTGGAGTCAAAAAAATCCTGAAACAAGCTTATGAAAGTCCTTGGTAATGCTCACTGCAGCAGATGACATGTTCCTCTCACACTTAAGATTCTGGAGGACCTTAAGAATTGCAAATCAAAGACACTAAAAGAGTTCTTCGCAGAATCATTGGTCTCCAATAACAAGACATCGGTACCCAATAACAAAACTTACGTGAAGAAAATCCACCACCACCAAACCCAACAAGAGATCCGACGAACCAGCAAACAAATCGAAAAGAAATAATGCAGAGAACCAGCATGAAGAACCAGCAAAAAACCCAAACTGACAGAGAAACGGCAACACCATCTCCACTTGAAACACACAAAAAACCAGAGAGAGAAGGAACAAAACCTACAGTCGATCGAAAGGATCCAAAGAGACTTAGAGCCGCTCCTAATCACATAACAGCAAAAAAATCGTCAGACTTTGACTATCGAGAAAAGAATACCAGACGATCCACATCTAACAACAAATAATTACAAAGAAAGAGAGGAGGCGAGACCATCTCCAATGCTATCAAAGCCATCGGAGCGGGTCTTAGACAAGCTTTGACGGCTGTTTAGATTTTTACATTTTATTTTTAATAACTTTTTGAATATTAAATTTACTGAGATAATGGTATCTATCATGATTATTGTAGTGTCCAGATCACATATTAGTAATTTTATTATTAATATATATTTGTGAGATTTTATTCTCCCGTCAATATATGACACGACTTTCAAATCAGTGGTTCGGCGGGAGTCTCACCAAACCGCCCATAGCAATCACTTAAGAGCTATCACAACTAAGGTTCACTCAAAGAAAACATTTGACCAACCATGAATTGTTATTCTATGAAACAAAATTCAAAAACAACCAAGAAGATACGAATTTTTCTAGGCAAATGATTTTTACAATGCCCAACGATTATTCTTCAATATTTTAGTCCATACAGGTCTGACCATGAATGAGATTCAACCAAAGCCATTTGCCCCGTTCAGGGGAGCCTTTTAGAAGCCCAAAGAAACAGAAACCAATCTCAGAACCCAATCCAACAAAAATATCAATTTAGTTTACTAAGATTAACCAAACCGACATCATTTATAAAAAAGTCTTCAAATTCTTCAGCTTAAAATCTATGAGAACATCTAAATGATCCAGAAGAGATTCAATACGTTCTTAGCTGCACCAGAACTCACAGAATCAGGAGAATCCTCTTGCATTCTAATTTGCCTTATATGAAGCAAATTAACCGATATTATTTTCCAACGGCTCTTTCCTAAACCAGTGGTGGACAAGGTCTGCACTTCTAAATCCATAAAGAAGACTCCCAATAAGCTCACATATCCCCTTAAACCGATCAGTTCCAACAATATTCAACCTTCCCTTGTAGGGCCAAGAAATCACCTCCAACAACCATATTTGATCCTAGATCATCTCCATTGAAAATTCTTCTTTATTTTTATGATCGTTTGGGTTTGTCCATAGTCGAGCCTATAACTCAAGTTTTTTTTTCACCTTTGTAAACCACTTTTCAGTCTTAAAGAGCTAATACAATTTTTTCAGTTTTCTCAAAGGCTTTTATCTTTTGATCAAATCAATTTTCATTAGGAATCAAGTGTGAGAAGCGCTTCGGTTCTATTGATTCATGAACTACAACATGTTTGTGTGATTCAAGCTCAATCAACCGCCTGATTGAGAAAATCAATCACATATCCATTTCTTCTATCCATCGGCCAAAGCTTGAGAGTGTTATACAATGAACAAGCTTAACTCCATTGCATCCATCATTTAACCATATTAATTCTTATCTCTTAGTTTTTCTGTTTATTATTATTATTATTATTATTATTATTATTATTATTATTATTATTATTATTCATCTTATTCATTTTCATTTGTTTCAAGTTTGATGAAAATATACCGATGATTTGGCACTCTGAATTGGCAGGGATAATCCTTTCCCCCAACGAAATGTGAAAATCCAAAGACACAGGCAGTGGATCGAATGGTGACAAAAGAGATGTGGAAAAATCCTAATTTACCGTGGATCGTTAGATCGCAGAGAGGATGCAAAAGGCCTTTGATATTCCAACTCAACGCCCTAGGATATGACACACCTATATGACAATGAGGTTGACCACCTGGATATGACGCACACGAAATATTAAATTGATTCATGGGATTGACACACCAAGATAGATCAAAAAGTTCCTAGAAGGAACAAAGCTGAGAATCACTCTGAAAAAGTTTCCAAAATAAAAAAGATAGTTTGATTTATTGCAAATGAGATTACAACTTATTTATAAGATACTAAACTTACTAACAAAGATAGATATTTAATTTTAGAGAAAATCATAAAAAGACATGGAGAAGAGAGAAGCTTCTTGAAACAAGAATTCCTTGCATGTGGGAGAGATAGGTTTTCCATACAACTTAGCTTCTGTTTTTTGTCATTTTTATTAGAGAGAAAAGTAACCACTTGATTTTGACTCTTTTTTTGCTCGTAACTTCATCAAAATAGGTTAGACATCTAAGCTAACATCATGGGTTGATTTATGAATGTCTTCCATGTCCAAAACTTCATAAATTAGCTCAAGATCACATCATACTTCCCTTCTTAAAAACAAATTGTCCTCAAATCTTACTAAATTAAACGATAAAATATGATAAATAATAGAAAACAAAACTCAGAGTGTGCTCTGATACCAAATGATGAAAATCTCTTGAAGATTCGGCACTCTTAATATGCAAGGATAATCCTTGACTCCAATGAATTGTGAGAATCCAAAGAAACAAGGCAGTAGATCGAATGGTGACACAAGAGGTGCGGAAAACTCTTTATTTACTATGGATCGTTAGGTCGCACAGAGGATGTAGAAGGCCTGTGACATTTCAATTCAACGTCCTATAAGAAAATGAGGTTGACCCCCTAGATATGACACACCATGACAAATTAGTTTGATTCCTTGGATAACTTCAAGACATATCAAAAATATCTCGAAGGAACAAAGCTGAGAATCACTCTCATGGTCCAAAACTAAAAAGATAGTCTAATTTATTTCAAAGGAAATTAGAACTTATTTATAGGAGACTAAACTTTCTAACAAATTTATATATTTATTAGTCTAGGATAAAAACAGTGCATGTAAGAGATAAAAGTTTCTTGAAATAAGCATTCTTTGCATGTAAGGAAGAGAAGTTTTCAATGCAATTTAGTTTCTAATTTTCCTCACTTTTTTGGTGAGAAAAGAAATCACTTGATTTTGATTCTTCTTAGACTTGTAACTTCATAAAAATAGTCCGAACATGTTAACTTAAATCGTGGTTTGATTTCTGAATGTCTTCCATGTCCAGAATTCATAAATCATCCTAAGATCACATCAAAGTTAGTGTGTACTAAAAGAGGCGCAACTCGACCATCGACCACATATCACTTCACGACCACAGAGTACTTCACAACCATCGTCCATCTCCATCAACCACCGACCCTTCGGCCTTCTGGGGCTCTATCAATATATGTCTCTGTAAAAACTAACAACGGTGTATTCATCTATTACTGCAGATAATTTTTGTGATGTGATTGTTTTTTGTATTTTTTAAGTTATCGATTTGTAAATTTACAAACCCCATGTGATGGTGGTTTAGTGGTATGTAGACTTTGGGTTGCTGAGTAATTAGCAACCCAAATTCAAAGAAACCCTACAATAATCAGTCATGTGATCACGCGAATATAGATACATTTCCTTACGATTCATTTAAATATCCAGAAAGAAGATTTTATTCATGGATTGCATTTCTACTTTAAAATTAATCTAATCCTTTCAATAGGTCCTGACTGCCTTCATATTAATTAAAAAAAGTAAACGATATGGCAATAAATAATGGCCATGTCAATTTTTTCTGGTGTATGTATTTTTAGACTTTTAGTGTTTTTAATTTTTTTTTTACAGACAATAAAATTTAATTCTTCTGTTTATTTTGAGTCTATTCATATTTACTGAATACTCCCCATATTTCATAAAGTTACATATTTAGAAAAAAAATGTTTCAAAAAGATATGTTTTTGTATTTTTAATGTAATTTTATCAACTAATAATGATTAATTACAAATTTTAAAAATATTAATTGTAATTATCGGAATCTTATTTATTAAAAATTATGAGAAAATAGGCATTTGTTATATATTATTTTAATATGTGTGAAAAATGATTCAAAATAGTGGGAGTATTATTAGTTAGTTTGACTGAAAATATTGTAACCGGCAAATTCCCAATTCGACCATAATAGTTCACTTCAAAATATCTAGTTGAAAACTTTTTCTCCATAAATCAACCTCCGATTTTGATTTTCAACACTGCTGTGGATAAGAACATATTTTGGTTTATGTACATACAAATTTCGACGGAAACTTGAAACTAAAATAAAAGGAAATTTAAAAAAAGAAAAATAATAGTCATAACAAAGAGAGTCAAGAGCCAACATATGATAATGAGAGGCGTGCCTTCCACGCCTTAATGCTGGCTTTTTTTTTCTTTTGCTATTTTGAAATCTTTGTCTGATGATGATATTCTCGTCCGTCTCTTTCCCTAAAATCATCTTCTCATTGTCATTTTCATTTTCTGAGAATCGTACGTTGGTGTGATATGATCTTCAGAATCTAAAGATTAGGCTTCATTAATCTCTCCTCAAAAGTTAGGTACGGGATTGGTTATTTTGATTAACGAATATCCTTTGTTCAGATTACTCCTAAGATTAACGAATCGTTGTGGCTCAAAATATTGAATTCATCTTTGTGATTATGACAATAATGGTAATGAATCTACAGCTAGCGTGACAATAATGGATGATGAAGCCTCCAAAGACCTTTCGTTACTACCTGATCTCAATGACGATTTCTCAAGACCCTTCAATAGTATCGAATTTGATTCATCAATCCTTGATCTCATAAACTTGGAAGATGGAGGAGAGACACCAAATCTCTTACCAGAACACAATCCGTTTCTTGAATCGTTTGGTGCACATCAAGAAGATGAAGACCTACATTTTGCTATTGAAGCAGAGTCTCCAAAGGTGGTTTACAATGCACCAAGAGTCATAATAAACCATCATGACTCGTTTGCTCTCGACACCATTGAAGATGCAAGGATTAGCTTGCCGGACTCACCTAGAGGAGGAAGCCAAGATCTCAGTCTTTCACGTCTTAAAGTTCCTGGTTCACCAAGAGCTCTCGTGCTTCCGAGAGCATCTGTATCCCCGCGTTTCGGGTCTCCCACGAGTCCTGCTGCTTTGATCGATACCGCTGCACCGTTCGAATCCGTCAAGGATGCAGTTTCCAAGTTTGGAGGAATCACAGATTGGAAAGCACATAAAATCCAGACAATAGAGGTAAATGAGAGGAAGCTTTTTGTGTCCATTATAAATACTTAAGTCTTGTATTAATATGATTGTCTACAGAAACGTAAGACGGTGGATCAAGAACTTGAGAAGATACAAGAGGACATGCCTGAGTACAAGAAACAGGCGGTTGTAGCGGAAGAGGCTAAACAGCAGGTGGTGTTGGAGCTTGAGAGGACAAAGAGTGTCGTCGAAGAGCTAAAACTGGAGCTGGAAAAAGCAGAGAAAGAGGAGCAACAAGCTAAACAAGACTCTGATCTCGCGAAGCTGAGAGTGCAGGAAATGGAGAACGGTATAGCTGATGAGTCTGGTGGTGCAGTCAAGACGCAGCTAGAGGTGGCTAAAGCGAGGCATGTGTCAGCTGTTTTTGAGCTAGGGGTTTTAAGAGAAGAGATAGAAATGGTCTCCAGTGAGTACGAATCTCTGCTGAAAGAAAAAGAATCCGCTGCGAAAAAAGCAGAGGACTCTGTTTTGGCAGCTAAAGATGTGGAGAAACAGATGACAGGTTTGACAATAGAGGTGATTGCTACAAAGGAGTTGTTGGAATCAGCGCGTGCAGCTCACCTCGAAGCTGAAGAGAAGAAATTAGAAGCAGCCATGGCTCGCGACCAGGACGTTTATAACCGGGAGAAAGAACTGAAAATGGTGGAAGAAGAGATTGAGAGGTTTAGACAAGATATGCATGCGGCAGATGATGTGAGAATCAAGCTAGAGACTGCTTCTCTACTTCAGCAAGATTTGAGGGCCGAAATAGCATCTTACAAAGATGACAACATGATAGGAAAGAGAAACAACAGTGAGTTACAAGCAGCGGTTGATTCCGCTAGGAAGGAGCTTGAAGAAGTGAAGTCCAATATTGGGAAAGCAGTTTCTGAGGTGAAAACGTTGAAGATAATTGTCGGATCATTGCAGTCTGAACTTGAAAGAGAGAAGAAAGATCTCTCTGAAACCAAACAGAGAGAAGCTCTTTCAGTTCAGAGAAACAGTAAAGAAGCAAGAGAGGAGAGGTGTTCAGAAATAGCCAAGAAGTTGCAAGAAGCTAACAAAGAAGCGGAAGAGGCAACCTCACTTGCCTTAGCTACTCAAGAGGAGCTGAGAAAAGCAAAGGAAGAGTCGGAAGAAGCGAGAACAGGAGTCTCTGCAATAGAAAGTCAGTTAGTTGAGGCGAAAAGGGAAATGGAAGCCGCAAAAGCTTCTGAGAAGTTGGCCTTAGCTGCGATAAAAGCATTGCAAGAAACTGAATATTCTACAAAGATTGAAGACATTAGTACACCAAGAAGTATAATAATATCCGTGGAGGAATATTATGAGCTAAGCAAGCAGGCACATGAGGTAGAGGAAGCAGCCAATAGAAAGTTAGCAGAGATCGTCTCACAGATTGAGGTGGCTAAGGAAGAGGAATCAAGAGTCTTGGAAAAGATAGAGGAAGTGAATAGAGAAACAGCTTTTCAAAGGGAAAAGCTAAAGGAAGCAATGGACAAAGTAGAGAAGGCTAGAGATAAGAAGGTCAGTATGGATCAGGAGTTGCGAAAATGGAATTCAGAGAACGGGAAGAGGAGCCCCAAGTCTAGTCCGGAGAGTGGGGAAAAGGAGAATCCTGACTTAGGCAAGTCAAAATCGGCTTTGCATTCAGCAAGATCATTTGCTTTTGGTGAACAAGAAAGCAGCAACGTTGGAGATAGTAGTAATGTAACACACGAAGCAAAGAAGAAAAAGAAGAGGTTTTCTTTGCTTCCAAAGGTCTTCATGTTCTTGTCAAGAAAGAAATCGAATAAGTGAGCCGGACTCCACTTTCTTACTGGTAGGTTTGACATCCCTTTTTCGACATAGTTTGATTTGTATTTTATTATGGAAATGGGTAACAGGGTATCTAAATTTTATACATTGCTAAAGAAAAGGTGGTATTAAGAGACTTGTTGGTTAGATTTCTTGTACATATAAATAAATAACGGTAACTAATACACTTGCCGGGAAATATATCGAATTTTACTAAATCAAAATTTTCCTAAGAAACAGAATTGAAGAGGGTTTGAATAATGCTGTTATGCCAAGGACTTGAGAGATGCTTGACAAGGTTATCGATAGGACCAGTTTGACTCGCAGAGGCTGAACGAAGAACCCTAGCATCGAAAATCATTTGTTAGAGAATTTATGAGTATAAAATCTTGTCATCTATCAATACTATTAAAACAGAAACCCTTTTATGAAATTGCCCTTATTCTTCCATGGTATATTACTTTTTGTGCCATCAGATTACTTTAAAAACTAAAACTTTAGGAGGATAGTTTAGGAAATGAAAAAAAGACTACCAGAATAACCTAAAATCTCTCTACATATAATTATATTGTAACTTTTAATTTTGCCAATTAATTCTATACTAATCCTTTAAAAAATGTGGGCTCAATTCTTTTATATTTACTTCCTTATAATTATGTCAACCTTATTTCAAAAGACATAAGGTTAATGTCAACCTTATCTAAACGAGATAAAAAATATAGACGTCATCAGTCATATTAACTATACAAACACATATTTTTAAATGTTTTTGTCTTTCTTATTAAAATTAAATTTTAATAATAATTGAAAACACATTAATTATATTAATTTTGAGAATCAGATTTTTAGTTGACATGGATCACCGGTTTTATTTAGTTGAAAAATTTACATCTTGGGACACATTTTGAGTTTGTAATTACAACTAGAGACACTTCTTGCTTTTGAGACACATTTCTCTTGTAATTTGTCTATTCTATCCTCCAACTAAGCTAACCATACGCTTTTTTATTTTTCCTTTTTCTAACTAAACAAAATTGTATACTCTCCTATTTCGATTCTCAAAACCACTTTCCTAAATTTCCTAAATGCATGAATCCTAATCTCAGCGATTTAATCTTTCTCTCCTTTTCACTTAATCTTCCTCGCTTTTTATCGAAACGCGACGAGATTATGCCGCAGCTTCATTGGTGAGTGTCATGGGAGAGAGAGGAAGAAGCTGGAGGAGATAGAGCTCTGGTGGAGACGACGAGCAGGCCTGAGCTCTAGTTTACAGGAGACGACGCGACGGTGAGAATATTGAAGCTTCTGGCGTTGAAGAGGACGACGACGGCTAGCTCTCCTTGTTATGTGGTTGGATCTATGGTGCTCGATTGAAACTTTATATGTGAAGCAGAATTTACGATTCAGATTGAAAATTATTTGTTTGATCATTTTGTTTCAGATCTGAGTTGCGAGGGTCAGAAATCGGATGTGCTTTGCCTCTTACTTATCTGCTGGGATTAGGGATTGAAAATGGTCATTTGCGAGGGTTTGAAAGTTGGTGATTTGTGTTTTCTTTTACGTAGTTCAGAATTGAGGATTGGGTTTTTTTTTCCAGGTATGACACAATATCAATTAATAGACGTGGTTTTTAGATGAATATCAAGTTTCTGCTACTTTAGTGTGTTCTTGATTAAGAGTTTACTGTTTAGCCAGTGAGAACTTGGAACCTGTTATTCAAGAATACCCAAGTAGTTTTTAGTTTTATTTTTTATCTTGTTTGAAAGTTAAGATTAGGAAATGTTGAAAAGAAAATGAACTACTGACATTTATTTGGGAAAATGTAGATTGTAGAAAAAGAAAACATCAGTGGAAGTGAAGATGGCGCCATTGAAGATCAAGCTAGAGCATCAAAGAAGAAAGAGAAGAAGTGTCAATAAAGAGAAGCTCAAAAACAGGTGCCTAAAAAATCTTAATCTCCATGAGATTCTTCTAATATGCCAGATGGGAAATTATATGAATATCAGTTGACAGTTACATTCTTAGCTGTAAAAGTCTTAGATTGGTCTGACATCATAATAGAACATGTCAAGACTTTTCTGATCAAAATCTGTTTGTATTTTATATTAAAGGCTGACGAAGTTACATGCAAGTCAAGGAGTACAAAACAAGATTGGTATGCAGAGATGCTAAGGAAGAAGGATGAGGAATGCTAGGCATATGAGTGGAAAGTGGTGATTTGGAATTGAAAAATGGTCTTTGATTGATATTTGGTGGTAAGGACTCAGGATCGTCCACATCCATTTGTTGTCATGGGCAGGATTCACGGCCATCCACATGTTCTCATGAGCAGGACTCACAGCCTTTGTCTATACTTTGTGGAGATAGTGGTGGTGAATGTGGTGGCGGATACCGAAGCGGAGATAATGGTGGTCATGAAAATGAAGGTGGTGGATACAGTCAAGGTGGAGGTGGTTATTGGAGAGGAGGATACAGTGTGTGGAAAGGGTGGAGATGTTGTGGTTATGGATACAGAAATTATGGATACCAAAATTTATGTATTAAGTTTTAAATGGGTATATCAAAATGGATGTTGAAATGAAGAAACAAAAATATTACAATTGATTATGGCAACCATATTTGTTTATGAATTGTAAAATTTGAAATACAAACAAATAAAAATAGAAGGGGTTGATGAATATTATTAACATACAAGCAAAAGTAAGATATAAGCTATTAATCAAATTATTTTCATCACTTTTCTCGTTCAGTTACATCAAGAAAGACAACTTAACACACAAACGTCCAGGGGTAAAACCGACAGAAATAAGTCTTGGGAATAGGAAATGTGCCTCTCAAGCTGAATGTGTCTTTTTGTGTAAGGAAAGATGAGAAAGTGCCTCATAGTGTAATCATCTCTTGAATTTTTGCCAATTTTACCGAATTTTCTCAAATCTAAATTTTAAACCTAATTAGATTTAACCTCCTTAACGGGTTACGGTTGGACCATTTCGACCGGCCGGTCCGATTCGGTTTTACAAACAGTTTGTGGTCATAGAATGATAAAACTTGGACTTCGAATTGTTGCAGTACATATTTCTATGGGTTTTCAAATTGCTATTATTTTATAAAATAGATTTTGATTAAGATTTGTATACAAATACAATCATAAAGAAAATCAAAATATGATTACAAAAAAAAAATACAAATATAAAAAAGTAATTTTTTCAAAAAAAAGTTAAAGAAAAATATATCCGCCCTTTAAAAGGGCGGGTCAGAATCTAGTCAAGACTATTAAAAGAGAAGGATTTTGAAAAAATCTACTTAAACAAGGTTGTTGGACCTACCTATTCATTAGAAACTTAAATATTTTATTTGAACTATTAATTGTTGCTGAAATATTTCAAATAAATCATTTTGGTAATGTTAGAGAAATTTACGGTAACCAAAAAATAACATACATATACAGTATTAACTTTCCAACTCAGAGTTAAATCAATCAATTATCCCCAACAGTTGATAAAACGATTACCATCTCTTTTCTTCTTTTTTGATAAATATTGTGATTTCACAAACATACACTATCACGTTTATTTTGTAAATTACCATAAGTCAAAATCATGATGATAACACTATCATCTGAATCGTGCACTTATAAATAATATTATATTTATATTTTATATATTGCATAAGCATACACTATCATAGTTTTATTTATTATAAAATTAAAAATTATTTTCATAAATAGTAATAACAAGATAGTAAACTTAAGATTATATCTGTTTTGAAACCTATTTGGAAATATTGTTGTAAATCTATATTATAATGATACACTTTCAAAGCTCTTAAAACTGTCCACATCAGCAAATTTGTGGGTCCCACACATTTAAATTTTAAAAGTTTAGAGTTTGTTTAAAATGAGTATGAACAATGAATATACTTTAGCTCAGTGGTATAATTTATCTAATAAAGTCCACAAGTGTGGGTTCAAACCGCGTAGCTGTTATGTATTTTAGTTTTTTTTGTTTGAATTATTATCATATGGTTTTTTAGTTTTAATGTTTTTTTTCCTCTACACTTATTGTTTAAAACGAAAAATAGTGAGGAAAATCCTAAAGTTTGACAAATTCAGACCCAAAAACAATTAAAAAAGGATAAAAAAACGAACAGTCCAAAAAACAAAAAACAAAATGAGTCCCACGTGGCACTATCATGTCCTAATATATATTTTCTGTTAGAACATATTTTCTAATATATATTTTCAAAAAATTATGTATGTGAAATAAAATAAAACAACAAAATTTAAGTATTTTTTATTTATAAAATAACTATGTAATTTCTCTCAATTTTTAATAGTTACTATAATTTCATTTTTATCAGACTCCGGCGAATGGATTTCCACACTCGATGACGCCGTAAATAAAAATGCCACATTATTCATGAACAAAATCCAAACTTACAAAAAAACATATCCGAACCTATCTACTGAATCCAAACAACAAATATTAGCTTAAACTAAAGTTAAATCATTCGGGAAATAGACTATATCAAAGAAAATTCAAGATGCTTACATATATATAACACTTATCTTTGACGCACTTATGAACATAGAAATATAAAAGAATTATTTTACTATGATTTAGGAAAATCTATCTTTGTTAATTAACAAACACAAGTAACAAACAACAAAATCATTAATTTTATTTAATATTTAATTCTTTATATTTACAAATAGTTTAAATATATTACTTGATACTTAACTTGGTCAGAACAAATACTAATTTTTAAATAGCATATACCTATCAAGTACCGAATAAGAGGCAAACAACAAATAATTGTGGTCACCAATTAAATATAATACATAAATTTAAAAAAATAATAAAATGTATATATGTGTTTAATAAACCAAGTAATATTAAAAATAATTGAGCAAGTAAATGATAACAAATACGAAACCAAGTAAAAAATTAATAAGATTCAAATGAAAATTTTAAAATCTCTAAAATTTACAGAAAATTCTAATTTTATTTTATGTTTGAGAAATAAAAGTAAGTATTTTTTATAATTGTAAATTTTGTAATAAGTTGTTTAAGTTTTAAATACTGAATTTAGTTTGTTTTCTAAAATAAAAAAAATAAATTATTTCGTTTTTTCTAATTTTTTAAAACTTTTAAATCTTCTCTAGAGTTTATTTACCTTCTTTTTAAAATATTTAAGTAAAATTAGAAATTTTAAATATTTTTTCTTAAAATTTAGAGATTTCTTTAAATTGTGTTTGAAACTTAATAGTATTGTTAATTAAAATATATAAAGTTTGGGTATTAAAATAAGTACAATTATAAGAGTTTGTGTATTAAAATGGGCAAACTAATTAGTTGAAGTATTAAACTGGATAGGAAAAAAGTTTAGGTAATACGAAATTTAGTTAAGATGTTTTTATAGAATCTCTCCTTTCATGATTATAAGTTAAATTTTATTAGTGTACATAAAATGAAGTATGAATCCGATACACCGAAGTTGATAGCTAAATGCGTTTCCAAAGGTTAAGATTAATGTAGTAAGACTCCTTTTGTATCACTAGAATAGCAAGTTTATTTCTTATTTGGAAAACCAAAAACATGATTATCATCTTAAGCAAATAGCAAAATAATCTTCATCTAATTAGAGTCTCAATCAATCACACACTAAATTATCTCAAAACCTTTTTTCAAAAAATACATGTTGTGTTGTGTTTCTGGATTTCCGGGTACTTGGACTGAGAAAAGTGAAGGATTGCGCCGAGACATGAATGTGTAGGCCCAGCTGAAGGTTCAAATTTTTGGTTAAGTCCACGAGTGAAAATTCTGCGTTTTGGTCTAGGACACATGAAGAGTCTGAAGGAACAGGATATGCGCAATTCCGTTGAAGATTCATGAGCTGACACAGTTAAGTGGTAAGCAGGGGCGGACGTACAGCCACCGTAACGGGGTCACGTGACCCCGACTAAATTTTACTTTTCCCCTAGTAATATGTATAGGGTTTAAAAAGTGTCCCCATTTAGAGAGTTAGATGTAATGTAAAAATAGGATGTGACCCCATCTGAGTTTAATCCTAGATCCGCTCCTGGTGGTAAGCGAATCTATCTGGTGAAACAGAATACAAAAGGGTACATGATAAGAAGAGAAGAGTAGTACGCACCTTTACGTCTAAGAGATCTAAGAGAGCTTGAAAGAAAACACGTGAGAAGGGTGAGTGAGATTCATCATCTTCTTCAGGGTTATTAAGTTCTATGTATTAGATCTTCTGGTGAGTGACGTGAGCTTGGTGAGAGATAGAGCTTGAGCGTATTACTCTGTATCATGTTACTGACGAGACGTACCAAGGGTTTTCTAAAGTGTTTTGAGTCTTTATCGAGTCTTTTTAGTCATTTTTAAGTCATTACAGGTATGGAGTTGCATTTGGATAGAAGATGGACCAGTTGGAGAAAAAGATTGCAATTTGATGATTTTCACGAAGAACAGTCTGCAAACTGTTCCCGAGTGAGCGGAGCAGTCTGAAGCACATGTTCCCGCGGCAGAGATTTTTAAGGAAATCTTAACTTATTTGGGGATTTGCCATAATTCTCCTATTTTTCTCTCCCAGCCGCCAGTAACCTCCATATATCTTCTTTTCCTATTTTCTACATTAGACTACGCTACTTTTTACCAGAGAAACAACTCTAGAGTTTTGGATTTCATACTTTGTAACTTTGAGGGAGAAGAATCTCTACAACCTTTGGAGAAGATTTCTGAACCCTCTTGCTTATTATTTATTGATTCAGACATGTTTTCTTCATCTCTAATCTCTGTGTCTTCTCTGTTCATGGCTGAGTAGTCAGCTTGCTTAGTCTAGGGTGTTTAGATCCATGAGCTAAATACAAATAAGGTTCATTATTTGATTGTCTCCATTCATGTTCATACTTATTGCTTGCATTAAACTAGCTAATTAATGGTTGAACCTAGGTTTAATCTAATCATCAAAAGTGTTTTAGGTTGCTAGAAATAACTTGAATGGGCAGTTCGTCCCTAACCAGCGAAAGTAGATGTTAGGGCGTGCTGTGAACTTATCGAATCTGATCTTAATGTTTGCTTTCATGTTTTAGTCCAAACGAGAGTTTAGGTATTAAGGCTGATTGTTAAAAGGGGAGATACCATGAGAGTGGGTCAATCTTTATTTGTCTTTTGAGTTCTAGACTTGTGCTTAATAAAACCTTGAATAGATGTTTGGCTCATGATCGTTTGACACCCAATCCTTCACCCTAGGCTAGCATCTTCAATCATCTGAAAACTTTAAACAAATCTGTTACTTGCTTTTTACGTTTTCTTTATTTTAAAACCCCATATTGTTTTAGCTTAATATTGATCCTATAATAATAAAGTGTAAAATTTGGTCTCTGTGGATTCGATCCTCAAGTACTACATCGAACCTCTTATTTGAGAGAGTAGTTTGAAGGTTAATTTGAGCATATCAGTGTAGGCCCAGCTGAAGGTTCAAATTCTTGGTTAAGTCCACGAGTGAAAATTCTGCGTTTTGGTCTAGGACACATGAAGAGTGTGAAGGAACAGGACATGTGCAATTCCGTTGAAGATTCATGAGCTGACACAGTTAAGTGGTAAGCGAATCTATCTGGTGAACAGAATACAAAAGGGTACAGGATAAGAAGAGAAGAGTAGTACGCACCTTTACGTCTAAGAGATCTAAGAGCGCTTGAAAGAAAACACGTGAGAAGGGTGAGTGAGATTCATCATCTTCTTCAGGGTTATTAAGTTCCATGTATTAGATCTTCTGGTGAGTGACGTGAGTTTGGTGAGAGATAGAGCTTGAGCGTATTACTCTGTATCCTGTTACTGACAAGACGTACCAAGGGTATTCGTTAATACCCCTTGGGAACTCTATATTCATGTGTCTTTACTTTTCTGCAAACACAAACAACACACATAAGGAAATCGAATACATACAAAATAATGGACTAATAACTTGATCCTCAAGGCTTAAACCACAACAAGTGGTATCAGAGCAAGGTTACGGCTTTGAGAAGTTTAGATCTAAGGTGATCTAGGGTTCTATACTTCAAGATCTGATCAGTCAAGGAATCTCTTGCTGATCATATCTTTGTTAAAGTCACCAGTAATAGATCTAAACATATGTGTTGGTTTTCTTGCTGCGTTTTGAGATCTATTGGTCATTCTGGTTTTCTGGTATTCTGGTATTCTGATTTTTCTCTATGGGTATTCTCTATGGTATCTACTTTTTTGGTTTTCTATTTCATCGTGATTTCAGGCCCTGATCAAGTTTGAGGTTGTGAGTAATGGAGCCTACTAAAGCAAGGTTTGAGGTGGAGAAGTTTGATGGAGAAGGTGATTTTGCGTTTTAGAAACACAAGATCTTGGCTCAGCTGGAGATTCTCGGTTTGGATTCAGTTCTACAGCCAGAGGAAGTTGATCTGAAAGGCAAAGGGATTGCGAAGAATGATCCTGGTCTAAAGCCTAAGATGGATTCAAGAGACTTGAGAAGGATAAGAGAGTAAGAAACTTAATAAGTTTGAGTCTCAAACATGGTACTGAGAAAGGTCATTAATTCTAAGACTGCTTTGGAGATGTCGACGGCACTTGAATCAACATATCAAATCAAGTCTTTGCCTAATAGGTTCTATCTAAAACAAAGATTCTACAGCTACAAGATGGATGATGATAAGAACCTGGATAAGAATCTTGACATATTCACCAAGCTGGTGTCTGATCTAGCGAGTCTTGACGTGGAGCTTAGCGAGGAGGATAAAGCTGTGATACTCCTGAACAGTCTACCAAGAAAATTTTAACCGCTAGTGCACACGTTAAAGTATGGGAAAGATCAAGATACCATATCACTCAAGGAAATCACAAGTGCTGCATACTCCATTGAGCTTGATATGAAAGCCAAAGGTTCAAATGGTGGTTCTGCTGGGACGGACACCGAGGGTCTCTACTTCCAGTCAAGAGGACGTCCTGATAAAAAAAGTACATTAAGAGGAAAATCAGGTACCAGGAGTAAATCTAGACCCAAGTCAAAAAGAGCTTGTTGGATTTGCGGAGCTGAAGGTCATTTTAAAAGAGAATGTCCTAAAAGAAATAATCAGGGCAATACTATAAAGGCAGAAGCTAGTATTAGGAAAGCACAAGATGATGAGCAACTTATGCTTACTGCTTCAGGGAAAATCAACAGAGACAGGTGGGTACTAGATTCTGGATGTTCATATCATATGACAATTAGAAACGACTTGATGTTTGATGTATAAGAAGTTAAAGGAGGGAAAAATCTTGAAGGGAAACAATACTTTCTGTGAGATCACGGCTATAGGAAAGATCAAGATACTAAACAACAACAAGTCCAGTGTCATCTTAACCGGAGTTATATACTCTGCTACTGCTAGGAGAAATCTAATTTCCTTGGGACAATTGGAGACACTAGGGTGTTGGTTTCAGTCTAGAGATTACAGGCTAAAAGTTTTCAAAGATGAGACCGAAGTTTTGGCTGCAGATTATATTATCAATATACCTTGTATTTTCTTGATGGTGTTCTTGTGAAAGAAGAAGCGAATGCTGGTGAAGTGGAGCTGGATACTACTTCTTTGTGGCACAGTCGTTTGGGTCACATGAGTATCAAAGGGTTGCAATGTCTTGTGAAGTCCGGTTCTCTTAAAGCTGAAGACATAAATGAAAAACAAAGCTGTGAGCATTGCATTCTTGGAAAGTTTCACAAGTTATCTTTCAAGAAGGGAAAACATAATTCGGAGGAACAATTAGCATATGTTCATTCTGATCTATGGGGATCTCCTAATGTGACTCTAAGTTTATCCAAATGTCAATACTACATATCATTTGTGGACGATTACTCGAGAAAGATCTGGATATATTTTCTGAAAACGAAGGATGAAGCTTACTCAAGGTTCATAGAGTGGCTGGCTCTAGTTGAAATTTCAGAGTGGGAAGAAGCCTAAGGTACTACGAACTGATAATGGCTTTGAATATTGTAATAAAATATTCTGATCTATGGGGATCTCCTAATGTGACTCTGAGTTTATCCAAATGTCAATACTACATATCATTCTGATCTATGGGAATATTGTACTATATATGTTCATTCTGATCTATGGGGATCTCTTAATGTGACTCTGAGTTTATCCAAATGTCAATACTACATATCATTTGTGGACGATTACTCGAGAAAGATCTGGATATATTTTCTGAAAACGAAGGATGAAGCTTACTCAAGATTCATAAGGTAGCTGGCTCTAGTTGAAATTTCAGAGTGGAAAGAAGCTTAAGGTACTACGAACTGATAATGGCTTGGAATATTGTAATAAAATATTCTGCAATGCGAAGGGAATTCTAAGACATAACACATGTCCTTATACGCCTCAACAGAATGGTATTTCTGGGTACTTTGGCTGAGAGAAGTGAAAGACTGGGCCGAGACATGAATGTGTGTAGGCCCAGCTGAAAGTTCAACTTCTTGGTTAAGTCCACGAGTGAAAACTCTGCGTTTTGGTCTAGGACACACGAAGAGTGTGAAGGAACAGGCCATGTGCAATTCCGTTGAAGATTTGTGAGCTGGCATAGTCAAGTGGTAAGCGAATCTATCTGGGGAAACGGAATATAAAAGGGTACATGATAAGAAGAGAAGAGTAATACGCACCTTTACGTCTAAGAGATCTAAGACCACCTCCATCCATTAGGACCTCTAATGGGTACTTAAAATTAAATTAATGTTTAATTTAGTGATTAGAAAGTTTTAGAACTTTTATTAATCTATTTAATTGTTTCCTCCTCCATTGGTAGAACCTCATGAAGGTACTTAAAAAGATGATACATAAGATTTTTATTATGCATGTTTGTAAAGCTGATCAAGAATCGGAAGTTTTTTCACTACTGTTTGTTTACACGTACATTTGTAGTTGGCATGGATGTTGTTATGCTGCCTATTTGTTCTTTTACTGTAAGTGCTGTACATGAAAAAGCTTTATCTAATTAAATCAAATCGTATTTGCCTCCTGCATTTGTTTGTAATTTGTTGGATAAGGGACGATGCAACCAAACTATATAAGCAAAGATGCGTTCAAAAATAAAAGTAAGTTACAGAACAAGAAACACTAAAAAGAATTAGGCAAAATCATCCACAAAGTGCATAATTGAAAACTGACGGCAGCCTTGGCGCCGGTTGGGTCCTTCTTGTCAACACTCTTGATAACTCCAACAGCAACAGTCTGCCTTATGTCCCTAACTGCGGAACGTCCCAATGGTGGGTACTCTGAGAAAGTCTCAACAACCATGGGCTTGGTGGGAGTCATCTTCACCATACCAGCATCACCATTCTTCAAAAACTTAGGCTCCTTCTCGATCTCCTTACCAGAACGTTTGTCAATCTTGGTCAGGATCTCAGAGAACTTGAATGCAATGTGGGAGGTGTTGCAATCAAGGACTGGAGTTGGATGCAACATACCCACGCTTGAGATCCTTGACGGCAACATTCTTGACAACTAATAATAATGAACGTTAGCTAACCTTGTTACAGCAGCAAATTGAAATAAGGAAAGAGTTTGAACATAGACTTAATTAAAAAGGTAAAAAAGGTTCAGAGAGATACTTGATAAACGGCTCGAGCACAACAGATTAAAACATAATTACGTTAATACAAAATCTGAATTGATACAGAAGATTAAAACTGAAAACAGAGCAATCACAGTACATGAAACTAACAGAGGGTAGAGCATACTTGCAACACAAAGTATATGTCTTTTGATGACTCAAGGACACACTTGGATATTTACTCACAAAGTAAAAACGTTTCCAATGTTAGTCGAGCAAACAGATAAAAGAGATAAAATTTACATCATCACTATGAGGAGGAACAGAGCTTATGCTAGTGGCAACAATACTCATGGGTATGAAACAACAGTGAGGAGATGGGTATTTGCTCAGAACCGAGGAAATTAGGAACTCAATCAAACCCAGATCCTAAATCCATAATATAAAGACTGAAGTTGATTTCAAATCAGAAAATCGAGAGCTCAAAAGGAAACCCTAATTTCGAAAAAACCTTAACCAAACCCAAAGACACCAATTTAAGTAGCGCTCCTCTCTTTTCTTTTCTTTTTTGATTTATTTTTCTCTCATTTTTTTTGAGGACCTCCACTTAAGAAGTCCCGATGGACATGCTCTAAGAGAGCTTGAGAGAAAACACGTGAGAAGGGTGAGTGAGATTCATCATCTTCTTCAGGATTATTAAGTTCTTTGTATTAGATCTTCTGGTGAGTGACGTGAGCTTGGTGAGAGATAGAGTTTGAGCGTATTACTCTGTATCCTATTACTGACGAGACGTACCAAGAATGTTCGTTAATACCGCTTGAGAACTCTATATTTCTGTGTTTTTACTTTTCTGGAAACACAAACAACACACATAAGAAAATCGGATACATACAAAAGAATGGACTAATAACTTGATCCTCCAGGCTTAAACCACAACAATACACTATCTCAAAACTTCTCTTAATAGATGAGGTGTCAAAGTGCCAAGAGCCATATCAAAGTGCCAAGAGCCAGTCATTAAATACGACTGAAAAAATACAAAACTGGTTGCAAATGTGAGCAAAAAAACAGGTTACCGCAGTGCATAATAAAGTTTATTCACTAGTGTACTGAGTTGAAAATTGCATTTAACAAGATTCAAAAAAAAATCACTTGATTTTCTTATATGTGGTGGGTTCACTTACTTCTTTAGTACTTTGATTAACAAAAAAAGAATATAATATAATATGATACATGGAGAAAAGGAAAAAGTAGTTGTAAGGAAAGTACGTGTCGAATTACCACTGTCCATAACCAACGATAACAATAAACGAACCAACATCGACTAGACACATATTGAGCCGAATATCAGCCGTTGAATGTCACTGTAACGTGGACGGATGTTATTTCCCCTTCACATCAGGCTTTGTTTGTGGGAAGATGTCAGAAACCAAAGAGTCTTCTTACCTCTTTTCATTGGTCCACGTCTCTTGTTTCTAGAGAGGCCCACTTACCATTATCAAAACCACCCACCTTATTATATCTTTTGTCTTTAAAAATTAAATAGAAGGACAATAATACTCTCAATTCACTAATTACAGTATTTTCTTATTGAAGTTCTTCATCATTGACTCTAGTAGTCACGGTTAGGTTATTGGTTAAAAAACAAATACATCTAAATAACGCTACTCTGTTACGTATTATTCCCTATCTTTTAACTTAAAAGAACATATTTAACTAGCGAGACATATGTTTTAGTTATCCATTTAAATCATCAGTTAATTTATCAGAATTATACATTTCTCAAGGAATGCATTTAAATCATCAGTTAATTTATCAGAATTATACACTTCTCATCAGTTAGTTCAGTACAAAAGAAAATTATCAGAATTATACATTTCTCAAGGAATGCATGATATCTTAACATGTAAATTACAAACTTATCTAGCTGTTGCATGTGCAAAAAGGTTTTGCCCGAGCTTGGCCATGGCTTCTTACCATCTTTCGCTAAACGGACGATATCTAAATGTTTAATGCTTAATCAAATACCTAAATTGTTATTTTGACAGTCTAGATATGTATAAAATGGTAGCTCACTATTCTTTTAGCATGTCTTCAGATCCATCTAATTCCACATACTGTTGAATCTGCTTTCCATGACCTATCGACACTTCATTAATTAAAGGAGTTACCAAGTGGAAAAGGAGACTACACTTTGCTACATTCTGAGAGCATCATTAGTTTCATCCCACTCTTTCTTATCAGCCACCATCTTCTCCACTGCAATACAACGCATAAAAGAAACGGAAATGTAATTCGTCATAATAACAACCCTGAGGAAAGCTTAGAACGGTTCGGCACTTCTTCGTAAGTAGTTGCCCATCGATCATAAAAAGATTGAAGAGGATGTTTATATACCACAACAGCTAGAGAGAAGCTTTCTTACACATATGCCTCTTGCAAAACGACACTAGATTAATTATAGAAGTGTATGTTGTCACTCTAAACTCAGAACCTCCTAATTATTAAACATTCATTCCATTTTTTAATAAATGTTTTTTGAGAGAAAAATATGTATTTCAGATTAGCTATATTTTCATTTTAATGTAAAATCAATTAACTAGTAATACATATTTTATATTCTGTAAGTTGTTTTTTTTTATTGATTGAATTTGGTTAGATATATAATAAATGATATTTTGTTTATAAAATATAAAAAAAATATTATTTTTTTTGAAAAAACTTATTTGCATAAACCTAAAACATGAAGTAATAAAAACCTGGATTACAAAGTAGTAGACATAAGAGACCAAGGTCCTCATTGAAGATTATGATGTTAAAATTAGCCATTAGCTTTTATAGTCATATTCAGCCAATCAATTTTTTTATGATTTTTGTATTAACTTTACGATTTTATAACTTTTCTTACTTTCTCTTGCCACATTAATTTTTGTTATCCATAAATTATGGCTTTAGTTCTTTTTGTGGCTAATTTGTGGCTTTAATTTTTTTTTCTAAAGCTACAATCAATATTGTAAAGTTGAAAGACTCAAAAATTTTGCAACAACATTTTTAAAGTCCACGACCACAACAATTACAAGTAAACAGAACCTATATATTTTAGTTTATTTGGTATGTATATAGAAATCGTTAATCGAAAATTTGGATAATATAAAAAGTCTACGCAAATTATTGAATAAAAATGTGAAAACCCCATGCCTCTACAGTTGGAGATACTGGATCCATCACCGTATATGCAAAGCAAAAGAAATAAGAAGTCAGACCAAAATAAACAATGCGTAAAAACTAAAAAGTGATTGTGACGCCAAACTATTATTTTGTACTATTTAATTTACAAATGTTAGTATATATTCATATGGTTAGGAGACAGAGAGACACTTGGCCGAGCAGAAAAAGAACCTCTTATTCACACGAACAACGCATCAAACAGTTTGGTTTTTCAGCAACGACGACGAAGTACACGGATTAACCCAAAAGGTTACAGACTTACAGGTAATATTTACTCTCTCTCCTTGTGGATAAGTACCACTAAAGCCTGAGGCTTGCTCATCTTCTCATAATTGTTTCCATTTATGTCCATATTAATTTTGGATAAATTAAAAATCTAACTTATAATTTTGAATCTGATGCTATCAGCTTTTATCAAAATCTTGTAGAGTCTGTTAGTGTGTTTTTTTTTCTTCTTCTTCTAAGTTTTGAATTGGATTTTTGCAGTTTTTCTAGATCTTCTCTGTGTGTTCTGATCTAATTCTGTGAAATGCATGATTTTGATGACAAGGGCATTTTTTCAGATTAATAAATAGCTGAAACTAGTGGAAGCAGATTGGTGAGCAAGTAACATGAATTTCAAGAACAACTTGGGGAATGAGCCACCAGGAGACGGTGGTGGTGGTGGAGGAGCGTTGACCAGACAAGGTTCGATATACTCGTTGACATTCGACGAGTTTCAGAGCAGTTTAGGTAAAGATTTTGGGTCAATGAACATGGATGAGTTGTTAAAGAACATATGGACTGCTGAAGAAACACAAGCCATGGCTGTGGCTGCTTCAACCAGTAGTGTTATTCCACTTGCTGGAAGCCAAGAGGGTCTGCCGTTGCAGAGGCAAGGCTCTTTGACTCTGCCCCGAACGCTTAGCACGAAAACGGTTGATCAAGTGTGGAAAGATCTGTCTAAAGATGGAGGCGGGACAAACTTGACCCAGTCTCAGAGTCAGAGTCAGAGTCAGAGGCAGCAGACGTTAGGTGAAGTAACTCTGGAGGAGTTCTTGGTACGTGCTGGCGTTGTGAGAGAGGAAGCTCAGATTGCTGCAAACACGAGTTTCTCTGTCCTGGCTACTCCTCAAAATGTTGTTCCCGGTTTAGTGGGGAACCGTGGTGCCGAGACTCTGAATCATATGCAGCAGGTTCAAGGTTCTAGCTTGCCTCTGAATGTAAATGGAGCAAGATCTACATACCAGCAACAGCCAATCATGCCTAAGCAGCCTGGTTTTGGCTATGGGATAAGAGGTGGATTTGGAGAACAGTCTGTAACGAACAATATGGGGGGCTTGGTCCAAGGTACTGGTACCATGGGCGTTGGTGCAGTGTCTCCTGTTACGCCATTGTCAGCAGATGGGATAGGGAAGAATAATGGTGATTCTTCATCGCTTTCTCCGTCTCCTTACATGTTTAATGGTGGTGTGAGGGGTAGAAAGAGTGGTGCTGTAGAAAAAGTTGTCGAGAGGAGGCAAAGGAGAATGATAAAGAACCGAGAATCAGCCGCAAGGTCACGGGCCAGGAAACAGGTAAAACATTTGATCTCTGCATCACCTTGTATATGTGTTACGGCTTATGTTTTTAGTCAAGTTTCCCTTTAACCATAGCCAAGTGTTGAGTTCAAAAGCGTAAGGTGTCTTGTCTAAAACACTGTTGTAAACTGAATCACTGGGACCTGAAAGCAAAACCGTTCATGAGTACTTTAAGTTTCTTGTGGTTGAATGAGTCTTGGAAACACAAATATGAACCTTCTGGGTTTGGTGTATGTGGGTGTTGCAATTCGCAGATGTTCTCGGCAGACCAGACAATGTACTGGAATGTAATTTACTGAAGGTTACTCAGAGGTTGTATTTGAGGGTTCAAGTTCATCAAGGTGTTATAGTGACTCCATTTGTGTTCTTTAGTTTTGTTTTTATTTTTTGCGGGAAGGTAAAGCGTGATTGATCCTCTCAAAACTAAGAAATGATTAAATGTGACCGTACTGTTGAATGGCACTCTAGTATTATCTCATAAGCTTCTCAGTAGTGCTTGTTTGCTTTGTTAGGCTTATACCGTGGAGCTTGAAGCTGAAGTTGCCAAGTTAAAGGAAGAGAATGAAGAGTTACAAAGAAAGCAGGTAATCACAAACCATATTATTAGCATCATCATATCCCTTCAGATGCTACATTCTTTTCTTTTAGTTTCTCATCGTAACCCTTGTGTGTTTACAGGCAAAGATTATGGAAATGCAAAAGAATCAGGTACTCATAGCTCCGTTTGACACTAATACCGCATTTATTAGTCTCTAAACCGCACATTTCATAACTGAACCGGTTGTTTCCATGCTGTGTATATTTACAACAGGAGATGGAGATGATGAATATTCAAGGAGGTGCAAAGAAAAGGCTGAGGAGGACAGAGTCAGGACCTTGGTGAATCATACTTAGTTTCTGTAGATAAATAATCCCTACATGTGTTTAGTTTGAAGACCAAAGAGAGAGAGAGAGAGAGAGAGAGTTTCATGGTTTATATTGTAAGCTCTTTCCATATGTGTTCTCTTATACATACACAAAGTTATCTTAATCTCTTTACTTTAATTAGACCAAGGTGCTCTTTGATTAACAGCTTGTATCATCGTGCTTGTTTCTTACTCTCAGTCTTTCTCTTCATTACAACTTCGTGTTCTTATTTTGGGAGATACTAATTTGCATAACTCTAAAAAAAACTTAAGTTTTGTCAGTTTCTTGTCAGAAGTCTTGAAGTTATAAAACGTTTTCTTGTGTTATTATGTGAGGAGGTAACTCTTTATATACAAAGACACACAATTCTTAACTTAACGTATACAAAGCATATTTACAGATACGGCCTATAGACAGGGGTCTTCATCGTTCATGAGCATCTCGTCCTTCGACCGTCCTTTATCCCCTCGGTCATCACTTGGTTCGTAACCAAGGCACACCCCGTCTAAGCCATATCTCTTCTTCATATGTTGTCTCGTTTCGACCATCCCATTTCCGTCCAACCACAAGCTTCATCACTTGGTCTGTCAAAGGACGAAGCATACGAGGGATTGATCATGTGCAACCATGGTTGAACTTTGAACAAACCTTAATCATGTAAGTGTCCATAACCATTCATCAAACCAACTTTTATTTCCGAATGTTGATTATATAGCAGGTTCTCTTACGATCATCATATCAAGCCTGAACACTTTTTTATTTGACGATAAATATTTGGGAGAAAGTTAGAATGACTCAAATTTATGGTGATATTACTAGAATGACTCATATTTTTTTTCAAATTATTAGAATATTTTCGTGGTCAAAATTACCCCTGCCGTACAACAGAGTTGTTAAAAATGTCTATCGTATGACACAACAGATTTGTCTATATTTTGTCTGATTTGTATTAAAAAAACGATTTCTTAAATATGTCTGTCGGATGACACAACAGATTTGTATCAAACCACAGATTTGTGCGATCGACTTATTTTCGAAAGGCAGACTTGTTGAGTTATGACC